>JASVEL010006401.1:0-212666 GCA_032618575.1 Nicotiana noctiflora
AAAGGCTACGACCATCTCAAATGTATGAAAGGCTACGACCATCTCCAATTTAAGAAAGGCTACGACCACCTTAAATGCAAGAAAGGCTACGACCATCTCAAATATATGAAAGGCTATGGCCATCTCCAATGTAAGAAAGGCTACGACCATCTCCAATATAAGAAAGGCTACGGCCATCTCAAATGTATGAAAGGCTACGACCATCTTCAATGTAAGAAAGGCTACGACCACCTTAAATGCAAGAAAGGCTACGGCCATCTTAAATATATGAAAGGCTATGGCCATCTCCAATGTAAGAAAGGCTAAGGCCTTAACGGCGAAAGGAGAGACTACGGTCTCCTCCATTAAAAATAAAAGGCTAAGGACTTAACGGTGAAATGAGAGACTACGGTGAGAGACTACGGTCTCCTCCATTAAAAATAAAAGGCTAAGGCCTTAATGGAGAAAGGAGAGACTACGGTCTCCTCAATTAAAAACAAAAGGCTAAGGCCTTAACGGCGAAAAGAGAGACTATGGTCTCCTCTATTAAAAATAAAAGGCTAAGGCCTTAATGGCGAAAGGAAAGACTACGATCTCCTCCATTAAAAATAAAAGGCTAAGGCCTTAACGACGAAAAAAAAGACTATGGTCTCCTCCATTAAAAATAAAAGGCTAAGGCCTTAACGGCGAAAGGAGAGACTACGGTCTCCTCCATTAAAAATAAAAGGCTAAGGCCTTAAAGACGAAAAGAGAGACTACGGTCTCCTCCATTAAAAATATAAGGCTAAGGCCTTAACGGCAAAATGAGAGACTACGGTCTCCTCCATTAAAAACAAAAGGCCAAGGCCTTAACGACGAAAGGAGAGACTACGGTCTCCTCCATTAAAAACAAAAGGCTAAGGCCTTAACGGCGAAAAGAGAGACTACAGGCTGATCCATTAAAAACAGAAGGTTAAGACCTTAACGGCGAAAGAAGAGACTACAGTCTCCTCCATTAAAAGTGAAAGGCTATGGCCTTAACGACGCAAGAATAAACCACGATGAATGAAGGGCTACACCCCGAGCAGTACAAAATTAAAAAAAAGAAGAGGGGACGCAAAGAAGGCATAAACAGTTCTTGAAGAAATTGCCAAAAGTCTTATTAATAAATCACAAGATTACAGAAGAGTCTTGATTATAAGGAAAAAAAAATCCTAGCTAACCACCATGACCCCCGTCGCCCTCCTCCGCACCGGCCGCACCATCCTCACCTTCGTCATGGAACACCCTATTGATCCAGGATTCGGTGCCCAGCTAGTTCGGATTCGCAAAGGAACCACCCTTTTGGCCTGGAGAGTCAGGGTCATACCCACTAGCCTCACGAGCGACCCTGACCAGGCGACGCTGAGTGTCAACCTCCGCCTCGGTGGCTCTACCAGCGGCTAGAAACTCCTCAAACACGGTCCGCCTTGCCTTAATATACACGAGCATGTCATGAGCCTCGTGGGATGTGTCGCTAGCCGGGGCAACGGTCTCCACCTGCTGAGGAACGACTATCTTGGCCGTGGCTGTCTTGAGCTCGGCTGATAGGGCATCAGCTTTGGCACGCAATTCCGGTGCCTCCATCATCACCACGCGGTCGAGGTCCAACATCCCCTCCCACTGATGGAGAAGACTCCCCAACTCAGCGTTCCGGGTCACATCGGCCAGCAAGTCTGCGTTTGCCTTCTCCAGTTGGGCCATACGCTTCTGCAGCTGCTCCTCCGCCGCCTGCAAGCCCTCACGAAAGACTCGGAATTGGGGGTCTTAATTGTAGACGCCCGCCAGCGTCTTATGCTTTTATCGGTCCTCTCTATATTTTTTTGATACCTTTTGGAGGGAAACAACATTCTTTCGCTCCCTCCGGCTTCGCTCCACCTCCACGATGAGGGTCTGTAAAAAAAGAGAGAAAAGAGAAGACAAGTCAAAATGGTAAAAAAACCTTAGAATTCAAAAGAAAATAATACGAAGTAACGACCGAATCATACCTGTAAAGCGGCACCATCAACTCGACGAGACAGGTCTCTATCGCTTATAGGCTTCAGAGACTCAGCCTCGGTAGCCCCGCACAGCACGGACATGTTCGCTGCTGCCTGCTCGCTCTCCAGCAACAAGTTGTACCCCGTGGGGATCATAATCCGGCGGTTAGGACCCATCACTACCATGTCTACCCGGGCATATTCCTGTTGCGGCACGTCCACAGGTTCAGGGGCCGGCTCAGCATATTCCTGCTACGGCACGTCCACAGGTTCAGGGGCAGCCTCACAGCAACCTCCTCCTCGTCTACAGCTCCACCGACGACAGGCGGCGTACTATCATCCTCGACACACGGAGGAGCGACGTTTTTCACGGCTGCCCTCAAGAGGGTCGCCCTCTCCGACCGGATGGTGTCAGTCATGAAGACCGGTCTCGACTCAGGGCGGCGAGTAACCACCTCCCTCTATTCTACGGCCAACCCTTTTCCAAGGAGTAGCCTACGCCTCTTCCGCTCCAACGGTTCATCGTCCGATGGAGCGCCCTCTTCAATATGAAAAGGTGAAGGCGCAACATCCGCTACGAATGCCGGGTCAATCACCGGGTCGGTTGCAGGACGAAAAGTCCCGAGAACGTCAGCAAAGACTAACTCCCGAATTATAGCGTCACCCTCCGAACGGGCAGTGTCAGCAATATCGTCACCAGACACTCCCATGTCCGCTCGATCATCCTTAGGCTGAACAACCTCAGGGAGACCCTCCCGCCCGAGAAATATAAGCCCAGAATCCGACGAGGAGGAATTGGCGGCACGGCGTATTCATCTCCGCAGCATATTCCGAGCTGCCAAACATAAATGAATAAGTATGTCAGATATAACACCGACGATGTCCAAATGGAAGACAAGATTTGCCAAATCAAAATAACCTCCATACATGGAAGGCCGTATATGGTAGTAAAGGCGACCCACGTCCTACACTCCTCAGCGAAGGGGATCAACCACCCCACCCATACTTTTATGTCCGGCACGGATTGGGGCGTGCGCGCCCTCGCTGCATCCACACAAAAAATATATGATAAATATAAATATCTTAAGATGACGAAAAGTCGAACAGATATAAAGACACTAAACACAAGGAATGATACTTACGGTTGTTGTTCCATGCCTCAAGAAATCCGGCCGGATCCGATACCAAGTCCGAAGTGCGGACGAAAAAGTACTTCAGCCAAAATTGACGGTTAGGCTTATCGTCCGCCTCGACGACTAGGCCTTTTGTCCCTCGATTTTTTAGCTGAAGTATTTTCCCTATTATGAAGCCAAGGATGAACAGCTGCAACATGTGGTATACGGTGACGTCCAAGCCGGCTCTCTCGGCATATGTCGTCAGTATCCGACATATCTTCCATATGTAGGGAGTAAGCTGAGCCGGGCATACGTTGTAAAACCGGCACAGCTCCTCCGCCAACGGGTAGATAGGGAGTTTGCACCATATTATAAAAGGATATTCATAAAAGGCACATAATCCCGGCCTATGAACATTGGTCGGGTCCCTTCCAGCCGCCCGCATAATGGTCGCCTTCGAAATCCGGCAAGACGCCCAGAGGTCATTTAAGAGAGGTTCGGTGTAAGTAGACCTCTCCCATGCAGGGGTGTTCACTTTCGTCGGGAAATCCCTCCGAACATATAGTTCACGAGGGAGGAGATTGTCCACAGATAAGGGGACGAGGGGTTTGCGAACCTTCTTGCCATCCTTTGACGGCCGGGAGACTCTAGGGGTGGCCTCACCCTCTTCTGCTCCCCGGCGGCGATTACCCTTAGCCGTTTTTGAGGTTTTTTATACTAAAAATACAACGGTAAGATCACGAGGTCAACGTGAAAAATTGCAGTTCTATCAGGAAAAGTTGAGAAATGAAAATATCGGAAAACTTTCTAATGATCCAAAGAGTGGAAAGTCTTGAAACTGTCCACTATTTTTAATAAGTCATTACGCGAGATTCGAAGAGTTTTGCACCGGAAAAGAGGCGGGAAACCAAAATGTCAAATCACCTTTATGGCCTGCCTCGAGGACCACAACAGCAAATGACGGTTCAGAAGAACATGCCACGTGTATGCATATAGATGGATCCAATACAGGTCGACTTTATCCACCCATTGCAGATACACTTCGAGTACATCTCCAATAGGCGGGGGGCGACTCAGATGCAATGCGGGTCAAGCACGCCCCCTTACACGGCCGTTGACATCGGATGACATCCCCCTTCGTGTCCGTACGATGAAGAGGGTATGCCCTCGTCCATAGTAGCGTACCAGTAGGCTCGCCCGAGCAGACGTCCCGACTCCCCCTCCCCTATACTTTTGTTGTAATGGCAATAACTTTGGGACGATGTAATATGTCGGCGAGGGGGTCATCCTTCTATATAAGGAAGGGCCCCCCCCTCATTTGTAAGACAAGTATTATTGATCGTTAATAATACAACTCTCTCTCTCTCTGTCATTTTCTCTCTATTGTTATCTCTTTATTGCTTACTTGTTCAAACACTTGATTAAGCTCCATCACATTCTTATAAGAAAAACATATACACGAATCCAAAGGTTGATCTTTAAGATATATTACCATTGATTCTGATTTACCCTTCATTTATTCTTTGATTGTCCCTAACCCGTAAAACAACCGATATCTTTTGGGTCAAACAAAAACTTATGCAGATTGCCTAATTATATGCAAGGAAAAGCAAATCATGACTAATTGGGAAGACCAGCTAGATTGCAGCAATCTACTATAATAGCAAATGACAAACTTATTGCATTAATTAGCCAAATTAATCATTCCGTTATCTCCAAATTTAAAACAACAATTGTAATCTCTATTAGGATTATCCTTTTTTCATGGCCTTAGTGTTGTTACCCTCTTAAGATTTTGGCTATAAATTTCACGCCAAAGCACTCCATTATCCAGGCAAATCATACACAGTTGAAACTAATTTAAATAAAGATTGTTAAGCCTAAAATGACAAAACATCAAAGTTTTTTATGTTTGGTCATCACCATTTTTGCTATTTTTATAGTTGCAGCATTTGAAAGTAAACAGGTAGAAGGAGCTTTGAATGGCGATGGATGGAGAAATGCTCGTGCTACATTTTATGGAGACCAAAGTGGTGGTGAAACTATGCGTAAGTTATACTTGTTCTATACTCACCAAACCTTTTATATATATATATATATATATATATATATATATATATATATATATATATATATGCTTATTTGTTTTATTTTTCTGAATTTTCTCGGGAAAAATTCTGCTTCCGCCACTGGAAGAAGCAATCAAGGATAGGGTAGCTTTTGCTCCTAGCAGATTTAAGCAATGTAGCTTATGAGAGATTTTAATATTTTCATTCAATATTTCCAACGTACTGAAAAAAAATATTTTGCATAATTTGGTTGGTTCACAATATACATATTAACGAAAGTTTGGATACTATTGCAGAGGGAGCTTGTGGCTATAATGTAATTCCGCAAGGGTATGGCTTGGAGACAGCAGCACTAAGCACAGCACTTTTTAACAATGGGGCAACATGTGGAGCTTGCTTTGAAATAATGTGTGTAAATGCTCCTCAATGGTGCAATGCAGGTGTAAAAATTACAATAACAGCCACCAATTTCTGCCCACCAAATTACACAAAAACTGTAGATGTTTGGTGCAATCCTCCCCAAGAACACTTTGATTTATCAGAGCCAATGTTCTTAAAAATAGCCAAATATAAAGCAGGGGTTGTCCCTGTAGTTTATAGGAGAGTCAAGTGCCATAAAAAAGGAGGGGTTAAGTTTGAGATCAAAGGGAATCCTAATTGGGTTCTTGTTCTTGTTTACAATGTGGGAGGTGTTAGAGATGTGGCCAATGTCAAAATTAAAGGATCTAATACTGGTTGGATTACTATGTCACGAAATTGGGGCCAAAATTGGCAAACTTCAGCACAATTGGTAGGACAGAGCTTGTCTTTCCAAGTACAAACTAGTGATGGCCAATGGGTTCAATCTGATAATGTTGTTCCTCCTAACTGGCAATTTGGTCAGAATTTTGAAGCGAAGAACAATTTTAACTCGTGATGTATTGTCGAAATGATTAATCTTTTTAATCAATAGAGGTTATGGATCTTTTCTCTAAATTTGTGAATTTTTTTCAAAGAGATTTTGACACTATAATTTATGGATAAAGTGAAACTATTTATATAGGTAAGGTACAAACTACATAGGAGTATTAAATTTGACAACAATATTTTTCCAACACATGCCTTGATGTTTTTAAACAAACTAATCTTAGTGTACGTGCGCGTTACACGTGTATATAATATCAATCAATTAAAACTTGTATACAAGAACAATTGATTATGTAACGAATGTTGTTAAAATAATAATCATTTAATGTTAAAAAAAGTAGTTACATAAACGTAGTAATTAGATTTTTTTTAACTTAAAAAATAAATAATTCAGATAATTATAGGTATTTTATTGTATGAGATAATAATATGTTAGTATACTATTGAATCTAATCTAATTTCTCTTTTATAGATGGTATTGTTGGTCCTAAAAAGTCAAATCATTTAAAATAAAAATAATGACTCTCTTTATCATTAATGCATACTTTACAATAATAATAACAACTAATTACTATGTAAAATATTTAATAAAAAAATCTATAAAAAGCGTTTCGTAACGTAGTTAATTTTAACAATCGATTCAAAGTTATATATGGACAAAAGATTCAAAAGAGAGAATTTACTGAAAATAAAAAATCCAAATGAAGAACAAAACAACTTCAATGAGTTATATACAATCAACCTTGTGGACATGTAGGCATATAATGCAAATAAAAATAGTATAAAATTCAAGAAGAAAATATTCACAGAAAACACAAAATCAAAACAATACATAAATTTAGTTAATTTCAAACATAGTTTGAACATTAGAATTTAGAAACACAAGAGAGATCAAACTTTTTTCAGAATTGTCGAACGCAGTGTGCACGCTTAACGTAGACAACGTAAAAAGCAAACACGAAAGACAAAGTTGCACTCTAGTGTAACTATATTTGGCCACATGAGCTAGATCCTGAGGGAATATGTATTGAGTTTATGTGTTAATTGTGATGTGTAGAATCTGTTAGGCCACGTGTATTATCACAATCAACACTGTTAAGGAAAAACAAGAGGAAGAAAAAAAAGAATATATAATTTCAAGTTCACAATTTGCTTGTGTGTCCTTAAGGAATTTTAACTCCCTCACAATTGCCAAGGTAATGGATTAAATCCTCCCGGGATAAAACGGAATAACCTTCCTGCGACTGTGGCAATACAAGAAGCAGGATACCAACGAACTCAAAGAGCGGAGCGAATCATACTTACAATTTTCAAGGAACAAGAAAGCTCAAGAATTTTTGGGTTAATGAACTTGCAGAGAGAGGGAAAGTAATTTGTTGGTTTCTGAATTTCTGAATATCTAGAATGGAAGCCATGCCTAAATTTATAGGCAATTGTTGGCTTTGTGAAAAGGTATGGTGCCTCTTCATGGTGTCTGTTCATTGTGAACAGACACCTGATAGGAAGATACGTTCTCTCAACGTTATTTATTAAACTGGGTCAACTAGTTTAACCAAATAAACCGGGTCAAATTTTGAAGCCCAATCCACTCCATTTAATTTCCCACCATTACCTAATTCACACTACTCATCTTTAAAGCCCAATGACTTAAAAGTCCAACAGAATCTGATGTATAGACATGTTGACGAGTATCTATACGTTGGGAGTCGAGCATGACCGTGGGTCTTAAATAGATTAAATTCCTATTAATCTTATGTGATTATATTAAAGAAATTATTATTGGTTACATACCGAAAATATATCAATTGTTGATTAAAGATTATTGGTGTCACACCGCTAACGTACATATATCGTTGAATAATTATTATTTATTTGTTTTATACCAGTAATATAAATATTGTTGAATTACAAAATTATTGGTTTTACACCGGTAATATAAATGTTTGTTGAAATTGAAGATTATTGGTTTAATACCGGTAATACATTTATATACATATTGTTGATCAGAGATTATTGGTTCAGTGCGAGTAATATATATTAAAGAATTGGGACCGTGTGGCACGCCAATCACTTATATATTAAAGAATTGGGATCGTGTGGCACGCCGACCACTTATATATTAAAGAATTGGGATCGTGTGGCACGCCGACCACTTATATAATAAGAAAACGGGATTGTGTGGCATGCTGACCACAAAGTTATATGATTGTTGGCATTGACCATAGTTGCCGGTAGCCTATTATTAAATCTGGGAGCGAGTGGTATGCCTATTACAAAATACGAAATGAAAATGAATTGAGACATGAAAGTAAGTTTTATTCCACTGTTCAGATTATTTCTGATATTATATATTATTGGTTGCTACTTTAGAGCATGTTCTTTCCTTGTAAATGTTCGATAATATTTCTTGCTGTTGTATATGTATATATTTCAACTGTACATGTTTATGTGGGTGTCTCGTCCTAGCCTCGTCACTACTTCGCCGGGATACGCCAGACACTTACCAGCACATGGGGTCGGTTGTGCTGATACTACATTCTGCGCTCTTGTTGCACAGATACATGTTATGGACAACAATAGCGGCAGTAGCACGATTGTTGATATTTCAACCACCGAGATTTCGAGGTAGCCTTGCAGGCGTCCGCAGGACCCGTTGTCTCCTCTATCTTTATTTTTCAGTCTGTTATCTCATGTATTCGAGATAAACAGTTTATATTTATTTAGACGGTTATGTGTATTATTCTTAGAAGTTCGTGAGTATTGTGAAACCAGTTCTTGGGTAGTGTATCGTGTTAGGGGTTTCTGCAACGTATCTAGTAAAATTTGCTAAGTCTTCCGCTAAATATATTTGTTCCGCTGTAATTGCATACTTTTTTTAAAGTTTTTAAAAAGAGGGTTGTAACTAATGGAAATGTAAGTAAGAATTGGCTTGCCTAGCTTCCGCTAGTATGCGCCATTATGACTCCCGATGGTGGAAAATCCGGATCGTGACATCTTGTATCTCATAAGTAACAAAAAAAAGAAAAAGAATCATGAACAAAATACGTAAGAAATTACAGTCCTTAATATTAGGAATTATACACAAAAAGAAGGTACAAGTGCTTGAGAATTTTACCCAAAAAAAAAAAAATGAAAAAATTCCTAACCTAAAAGGAGGTCAAAGTGCACAAAAAATTTACCTAGAATATAAAGTGTTAATAATTTTTTTACGTAAAACAATTACAAAGAATTAAACTTTTTCTTATAAAGAATTAATTGGTAAATATTCTTTTTTAAATATTTCTAAACCTACATCAAATCCTCAATTTTTAATAACTTATAACAAAAGGAAAAAAAACTCTTAAACCTATAAGAAACTGAAATTACTCAAAACTTTACCTGGATTACCTAATTTTTAAAAGAATTAATTGTTGAAATGTGACAATCAAAAGTACCCCCAAGACGTAGAAGTGCTTCAAAGTTTATGTAAACCACTGTTTTGGAAAACTTTACAAAATATTTTTCTTTTACAAGTTTATTATGTTACATAGTTTAAATAAGGAAGAATATTATACCCAAAATAGAGCTAATTTCGAATTCTTAAATATTTAGAAAAATATTAAATGACTATTACTAATATTAGAAAAATAATCAAATGACTATTTTGTCTAGTGTGAAATATATTTTTAAAGGGTAGAAAGACGAACCACATTTCGCTAAGGGCATTCGTGCTTTTAATATAGTATAGATGAATATCCTCCCACTCTTTATTGATCTTTTCATTATTGACAGTCATGAAAAAATCATGAATATTATATCAGGTGTTCTACTTTAATTAATTGCCAATTACTCATTTTGCCCATCAATAATCATTAATTTAAATTACTAGAAATTTTTGCAATTTTTGTCCCTCAAATATCAACAAACTAGAGTATTTGCATGAGCTTCGCGCAATCATGAGAAGATAAAAATATATTAGGTAATTTTTTTTTGGGTGGAAATAAAGCTTATTATTCAATCATCCAGATCCAAAACAGATAGAATTGTTCATATAATTCTCTCTTATCCTTCCCTGCCTTTTCTATACCCCCATTATCTTCCTTTGTTTTCTATCAACATATTTTTATACATTTTGTGCCTGTTTCCTGCAAACTACTTGTATAGTCTCTCAGCTCATATCTTTCTGTCTCTTCTTTTTCTGTATAAATTCCAAACATCTATATTTACATGTGTATGGTATTTGTTTCAATACTGTTTGAGGTCTTGGTACTTTCTGCAACCAGACTGCTTCATTTCTGGCTCTCCAAATGTGCTATATGACTGCTGCTACCACTGCCTCTGTGAACAATCTTCCTATTTTTCCTTTAGCTACTCTGGTCATTCTTCTCCATATGTTTGACACCTCTGTCAGAGGCGGATCCAGGATTTTGAGGCTCCAGGTGCTACAAATTTTGAATGTATTCATGTTACAAGTTACATTGTTTAAACAGGGTATAAATTTAATCGATTTGATTTATTTGGATTTCGGTTCGAGTTATTCGTCTTTGAGGTTAATATAGACAAATCGATCGAGCAAAAACATATGTAATAATTGTGATAACTTGGCAAAAAAAGCATAAGATTCTACTAGAATATGCATTTGTACAAGAAAAAATGGCTTGTTATCAATTTATATTTAGATACTCAAAGCAAAAACTTATACTAATAAACACTCTAAATATTAAAATAGAAGTAAGTTTATGAACATTATTTAATTTAATATTTTCTATGAAAATTTACTCACTCGATATTATATATAATTGTCTTGCTTTAGAGCAATTTGACTATAAAATGAACTTTCATCCTTGATGAGAACAATAGCATATTTAAAATTTATATTTATCTTTTATTTTTTTGGTTTCTGCAAATAGTGGAGATTTTTTTTTTTTTTGACAAGGAGAAGATATACTTGTGAAAGATTTTTTTTTATATTTCATGTTCAATGTTTAAAGAAAAAAAAAGGAGAAAAGAAATTTTAAAATGAACTAATAAAATCAAAGAAAAAGTGAAACTAATAAACAAAAAAGAGCAATTAAGAAAAGAGAAAGAAGAAACAAAGGTGTATAAAACTCCTCCAGTATCCAAAGGGGTCTTAATGCAGACAAATAAAATTGTTTGTACGAGTGAAATAGGCTGGATCGATCTCCCGCCTCTAGGCTGGAAACTGTAATGTCTTGCCAGTGGCACCATGAGTGATTTTGTTATTGGGGTGCCACCTATATATTTTATACACATTCCTTCTATATATACATGCATGCATACATACTATTGCATAGTTTCGACCAAAGGTTGTGGGTGTCGTACCACCCCGTCTCATACATATAGATCCGCCCCTGACCTCTGTGTTCTTTATATTCATCCCAAGCCATTTAAGCACCTCTTCTAAGTACATCTTAGAGAATGTGCATTCAAAGAATAGGTGGTCAATCGATTCTGCTTATCCATCACATAGCATACATTAACTATCTTGTGAAATTCCCGATCTTAGTGTTCTATCTTTTGTCAATAGTTTCCTACGCATTGCAAGCCAACAAATGAAACTATGCTTAGGATTATTGATTCTGTTCCACACCCCTCTGCTCCAAGGCCATTGTTCCAATTTTTCTCTTCTCCAGTGGTAGCCATTCTTAATTGTGTATTTGAAAAAGGGTTAAAAATGACCCTAAACTATTAAAAAAGTATAAAAAAACCTTCCATTCACTTATTGGGGTAAAAATACCTCTCATCCACCTTTTTGGTTCACTTATGCCTTTTGACCATTAGGTCAATGCTGAATTAAAATTAATAATTATTTAAATTTTATGTGGCAACTTCTTATTGGCCAAAATTAAAACATCTAACACATTAGAAAGACTTACCCATATCTATAAGTTTTTCTTACTAACATGTGTCAAATACTAACTCGTCCCTGTCAAAAAGTTCAACTGAGAAAAAGAGGCCCCAAAATCTACCAATACCGTGACATATAAAGTTATATAATTCCAAAATCTACGAAGTATATCACTACCAACTCGTCGATACATCAAGTAAGTGTGACGACCCGGCCCGTCGTCACGGGAATTTCCACCCCGTTATGTTGTAAATACATGTTTTATGCTTTTATATCAGTGTTAGAGTCTATCGGGTAAGTTATGAGTGAATTGGATTGAAAATGAGGCATATAGCCTTTTTGAAGGAAACTTGAATAAGAAAAATCAACCCGGAGTTGACTATTTGGTTAGAGGGCTCGGAATCGGATTCTGATGATTCGGTTAGTTCCGGGAGGTGATTTGTTACTTAGGGGAGCGATCGAAATTGAATTTGGAGGCCCGGTGTAGAAATAGGCTTGAATTGGCTAAGGTTGAATTTTGGCGAAATCCGAACGGTTGGTGAGATTTTTGATCCGAGGGTTGGAATGGAATTCCGACAGTTGCAGTAGCTCCGTTAGGTGATTTTGGATGTGCCTGCAAAATTTCAGGTCATTCGGACGTCGTTCGGTCGGGTTTTTGATGGAATGTGTAATTCGGAAAGTTTTAAGAAATTTAGGCTTGAATCCGTGGGTAATTGGTGATTTTGATGTTTAGGATGGTGTTTTTATGATTGGAACAAGTTCGTATCGTGTGTTGGGGTATGTTGGTGGTTTTCGTTGGGGTCTCGGGGGCCTCGGGGTGAATCCGGACCATTATCCGGCACTTTGAAACAAGAAAGGGTCTGCTGTAAATTGCACATCACTGGGCATGAAATAAGCCTTCGCGTTCGCGAAGGCAAGTTCCGCGTTCGCGTAGGCCAGGTTCAGTAAGGCATCGCGTTCGCGAGGGCAATGCCACGTTCGCGTAGGTTGGGGCCAGTTGGCCATCGCGTTCGCGATGGATTGGGTAGCGTTCGCGTAAGAGGAAAAGGTAAGGCATCGCGGACGCGTGACTTCACGTCGCGTTCGCGTAGAGTAAAAGTCAGGGGGCTGAGGAGTTGATCTTCGCGGACGCGTGAAGGAGCGTCGCGTTCGCGATGAAGAGGAGGGTTAAGGCATCGCGTTCGCGTGAGAGGCGTCGCGAACGCGATGAAGGAAATAGGCTGGCAGTGAAATTAAAAACCAGAACTGGTCAGTCGCGGGTTTAATACCCAAAACCTCCATTTTTGAGTTCCAAGAGAAGAAATTGACGGGAGATTGCTGGGAAATCATCGGGGTTTCGTTAGAGGTAAGTTTTGTGGCTTAATTACATCATTTTAACATGAAATCCTTGGTTAAATCCCTGTAAATGGAAGATTAAAGGTGGGTTTGAGCCCTAGGCCTAAATTAAAGAAAAATACTGATTTGAGTAGGCAAATGGAGTCCGATTTTGGTAAATTTTATACGCCTAGACTCGTATCGAGATGAGGATTCCGGAAATGTGACTTTTGTAATTTTTCGACAAGCGTACCGAAAGTCGAGTTTTGACAACTTTGGGAATTTTGATGTAAATTGAGTTGTATTGATTGGGTGTCGTCCCATTGGCCTAATTTGTTGTATTTCTACCGTATTTGATCAGATTCTACACGTGCAGAGCTTGATTCTCGTGGCAAGGGCATTGCGGAGTAGTCGTCGCGCCGTATTGAGGTGAGTAATAGATGTGGGTGATGACCGGCGGGTTCGAAACCCCGGTATACCACTTTGTGACGCTGTATAGCGGCGAGACACGTACTCTCTTGTGAGTGCGGGGTCGATTGTGATTGGGGACTATGGCTTAGTCCGACTTGTTGATACCGTGTTATGACATTGGCTATTCTTGAGCCGTCGAACCTCCTTCTCGGATGGTTGCACACTATATGTCGAGATATTGGCCACTCTTGCGCCGAGGAACCCCCTTCTTGGGCGGTTGAGTATACTTGTGGGCCGTGAGCCACTTATTGGATCCCGCGAGGATCGTTATCATTGTCTTATCATATTGACATGTTAGTTACTACCGATCCGTAGCTATTTCTGTTATCATGCTATTTCCAATCTCTGGAACTTGGTATTACTGTTTTCCAACCGAAAAATGATAAAAAGGGTTTTCAAAACTACTTTTGAGCCTGCGAGGCTGTATTTTCATATTAGCTGACTGGTAGTGGATCGGGCTGCGCGCCACAGCAGTATATATATTGGATCGGACTGCACGCCGCAGCTGATATTGTGCTTGGGCCGTAGGAGCCCCTCCGAGTCCGAACCCCCGCAGTGAGCACGGGTACCCAAATTGGATCGGCCACGCGTCGTAGCGGTCATATCATGCATTGCATTGCATTTAGCTACATCTCCTAGCTGTTATACTGTTTTGCTGGTACTTGTAGGTACAGTGCACGCTTGATATTGATTCTCGTGACAGGGTATTTGATTACGACTTTACATAGTGCTTTATCGCGGATTTCTTATCTCGCGCCGTCTTACCCTTGTTTATTACCACTTAGTCCGGCAAGTACTCATTTTACTCCACGCACCTCGTGTGCGGATCCAGGTACCTCTCAGCAGTGATCCGATAGCCTGTGCGAGGCGACATCCGTGGGATATACGAGGTAGCTGCGAGTCCGCAGGACCCGATATTCCTTCTTATCGTCTTTTGATTTCTGTATCGACTTTTCTTTCCGCACTTGGTGACTTGTAAACCTTTATACACTTATGTTCAGTAGAGGCTCATGACTCTTGACCCTTCGGTCTATGGGAGTCGGTATATTTAGGGACTTGGTTCCCCGCTGTTGGTATATGTATCACTGTTGTTTCATATTTTGATATGCTTAAATGGGCTAAAGAGAGCTTCTAGCCCCGTGGTTGATGTTGATTGGTCAGGCTGGCTTAGCAATGTGTCGGGCGCCATCACGACCGGATTTGGGGTCGTGACAAGTTGGTATCGGAGCCTAGGTTTACTAGGCCTCACGAGTCTTGAGCCGGTTAGTAGAGTCTTGTGGATCGGTACGGGGATGCCCGTACTTATCCTCGGGAGGCTGCGAACCTTTAGAAAACTTCACATTTCTTGAACTCTGTCGTGCGATCTTGTTGTTCCGAGAACCGAACTTCTATATTCTATTCTCTCGCGGATGGCGAGAACGCGAGCATCGGGACGAGTTGGACGACCTCCATTGCCACCGTTAGAGGCCGCGGGCGCGGTCGTGCTAGAGGCAGAGGTAGGGCGGCCGAGGCGGTGCCGACCGACCCGCCCGTTGTACCGGCTCGGGAGCGACCCCGGTGGTCGATGCTCCGGCAGCCCCGGCTCGGGGCCGCACCGTATCTATCGCTATTCCCCGGTCTTCGGGAGACTCTCGCTCGGATATTATCGGTGTGTTCCGGTTTGGCTCGGGTAGTCTCGGCCTACCGCCGCCGCAGCGACATCTCGCACGGGGGCGGTCGGCGGACCCCCGCGCCTCGCACACTCGAGTCGGTTGTTCAGGGACTTCAGCACGCCGCAGGCGGTCCCCGCTCGGTGGTTGCACCGGTTATTCCTCCGACTGCACCAGCTCCAGCTCCGCAGCATATGGTTCGGAGTTATGCCCGACGACGAGCAGCCGTCGTCTCGAGAGATTTGGTAGACTTCGGCCACCCCATTTCAGTGGCGTCGAGGGCGAGGATGCCCAGGGGTTTCTTGGACAAGTGTCGGAGGATGTTGCGGACGGCTGGTATTCTTGAGTCCAGCGGAGTTTCATTTACTACCTTTCGGTTCACTGGTCCCGCATTTGATCGGCGGGAAGAGTTCGAGAGGCGTAGGCCTCGCGGGAGCAACACCTCTCACATGGCAGCAGCTTCTCTACTCTCTTTCTAGAGAAATATGTACCCCGGCCTCGTCGCGAGGAGCTACGTCGCCGGCTCGAGTGGTTGGTTCGGGGCGACATGTCCGTGACCCAGCATGAGCTTACATTCACACAGCTGGCTAGGCATGCCACACGGATGATCCCCACCGACAGGGAGAGGATCGGGAGGTTCATTGATGGCCTCAACTACTCTATCCGCATTCTTATGACCGGAGAGAGAGTTTTGTCATCATCATTTGAGCAGGTTGTTGATATGGCACGCTCCATTGAGGCGGATCGTCGCCGAGAGAGAGAGGAGCGGGAGGCCGAGAGGCCTCGTGGTTCTGACAATTTCAGTGGTGCTCCATCTAGAGGGCATTCCCAGCAGAGCAGAGGTTGCTCATCTAGACCTTCTCATTCAGGCCGCCCACAGCAGAGTGGAGGTTCTTATGGTCGTGGTCGGCAAGGATTTCAGCAGGGTCAGTCATCACTTAGTGCCCTCCCAGCCCAGAGTGCAGCACCTACTTCTTTAGCCCAGGGTTCTTCTGCGGCGAGGGGTTCCCTTTAGTCCCCTTCTCCAGCACCAGGTGCATGTTATGAGTGTGGCGAGTTTGGCCACATGAGGAGATAGTGCCCTCGACTCCGTAAGGACAGGACACAGCAGAGGGATCAGCCCTCCTCTTCAGCACCATCTCAGTCTAGTAGAGGTGGAGATCAGTCTTCTCGTAGTCGCCCCAGAGGCGAGGAGAGATCTGGTGGAGGCCAGGCATGGTTCTATGCTCTTCCTGACAGGCGTGATGCAGTTGCCTCTGATGCAGATGCCTCTGTTCTATTTGATCCAGGGTCCACATATTCTTACGTGTCCTCTTATTTTGCACATCACTTGGGTGCGACTCGTAGTAGTCTTGATTTACCTGTTCATGTATCCACCCCCGTGGGTGATACGATCGTTGTGGATCATGTCTATAGATCCTGTGTTATATCTATTGGGGGTCTGGAGACCCATGCAGATTTGTTATTGTTGGGTATGGTGGACTTTGATGTTATATTGGGTATGGACTGGTTGTCTCCGTACCATTCTATATTGGACTGTCATGCTAAGACAGCTACGTTGGCCATTCCTGGTATTTCTCAGATCGAGTGGCGGGGTTCGACCGATTTCGTCCCTAGCCGTGTTATTTCGTTCTTAAAAGCTCGGAAGATGGTTGAAAAAGGGTGTTTATCGTACTTAGCTTTTGTGAGAGATGTGGGAGCTGAATCTCCTAGCATTGATTCTGTACCTGTTGTGAGGGATTTGGGATATTGATTTTGGCATTGACTTGGTGCCGGGCACTCAGCCCATATCCGTTCCTCCTTATCGGATGGCACCAGCTGAGTTGAAAGAACTGAAAGAGCAGCTTCAAGAGCTTGTAGATAAGGGTTTCATCCGCCCTAGTGTGTCCCCGTAGGGTGCGCCGGTATTATTTGTTAGAAAGAAAGATGGTTCCATGCGAATATGTATTGATTATAGGCAATTGAACAAAGTGACAGTGAAGAACAAGTACCCTCTACCGAACAAAGTGACAGTGAAGAACAAGTACCCTCTACCACGCATAGATGATTTGTTTGATCAGTTACAGGGTGCGAGGGTGTTTTCTAAGATTGATCTTCGTTCAGGCTATCATCAGCTGAAGATCAGGGACTCGGATATTATGAAGACTGCATTCACGAGAAATGGTCATTATGAGTTTCTTGTGATGTCGTTTGGGCTGACCAACGCCCCAGCAGCATTTATGCATCTGATGAACAGTGTGTTCATGCCTTATTTGGATTCATTTGTGATTGTGTTTATTGATGACATTCTAGTCTACTCCCGTAGTCAGGAGGAGCATGCTCAGCATTTGAGTATTGTGTTGCAGAGATTGAAGGAGGAGAACCTATATGCTAAATTCTCCAAGTGTGAGTTTTGGCTCGAGTCCGTAGCATTTCCTGGGACATGTGGTGTCTCGTGATGGTATTCAGGTTGATCCGAAGAAGATAGAGGCGGTGCAGAGTTGGCCTAGACCGTCCTCAGCTACAGAGATTAGGAGTTTTCTTGGCTTGGCGGGATATTATCGCCGGTTTGTTCAGGGATTTTCATCCATTGCTTCTTCATTGACTAAATTGACCCAGAAGGGTGCACCATTCGTGTGGTCGGATGAGTGCGAGGAGAGCTTTCAGAAGCTCAAGACAGCTTTGACCACAACTCCAGTGTTAGTATTGCCATCAGCTTCAGGTTCATATACCGTTTATTGTGATTCCTCGAGAGTGGGGATAGGTTGTGTATTGATGCAGGAAGGTAAGGTAATTGCTTATGCTTCTCGGCAGTTGAAGCCACATGAGAAGAACTATCCCTGTTCATGATTTGGAGCTAGCCGCCATTGTTCATGCATTGAAGATTTGGAGGCACTATTTGTACGGTGTGTCTTGCGAGGTGTATACCGACCATCGTAGTCTCCAGCACTTGTTCAAACAGAAAGACCTTAATTTGAGACAATGGAGATGGCTTGAGTTGCTGAAGGATTATGACATTACTATATTATATCATCCGGGGAAGGCCAATGTGGTGGCCGATGCTTTGAGCCGGAAGGCGGTCAGCATGGGGAGCTTGGCATATATTCCAGCTGAGGAGAGGCTATTTGCTCATGATGTTCAGGTGCTAGCCAATCGGCTAGTGAGGTTAGATATTTCGGAGCCCAGCCGGGTATTGACTTGTGTTGTATCTCGGTCATCTCTATATGATCGTATTCGTGAGCGCCAGTATGATGATCCACATTTGGCTGTCCTTAGGGACAGAGTTCAGCATGACGATGCTAGAGATGTCACCATTGATAGTGACGGCGTATTGAGGATGCAGGGCCGGATATGTGTGGCCAGTGTTGATGGCCTTCGTGAGTTGATTCTGGAAGAGGCCCATAGCTCGCGGTACTCTATCCATCCAGGAGCCGCGAAGATGTATCAAGATTTGAAACCGCACTATTGGTGGAGAAAGATGAAAATGGACATTGTCAGAGGCGTAGCACGGTGCCTCAACTGTCAGCATGTTAAGTACGAGCATCAGAGGGCGGTGTTCTTTAGCGTATGGTTATTCCCGAGTGGAAATGGGAGAGGATCACCATGGATTTTGTTACTGGGCTCCCTCGGACTTCGATGAGGTTTGATTCTGTGTGGGTGATTGTTGATCGGCTGACCAAGTCCTCACATTTCATCCCAGTTTGTACTACTTACTCATCGGAGCGGTTGGCAGCGATGTTTATTCGGAAGATTGTCAGGTTGCATGGGGTCCCAGTGTCTATTATATATGATAGAGACACTCAGTTCACTTCTCAGTTTTGGAGAGCATTTCAACGGGAGATGGGTACGCGGGTTGAGTTGAGCACCGCATTTCACCCTCAGACAGACGAGCAGTCTGAGCGCACTATTCAGATCTCGGAGGATATGTTGCGAGCATGTGTGATTGACTTTGGTGGTTTGTGGGATGAGTTCTTGCCACTTTCCGAGTTTGCCTACAATAACCGTTATCAGTCGAGTATTCAGATGGCCCCGTACGAGGCATTGTATGGCAGACGGTGTAGATCTCCCGTGGAATGGTTTGAGCCTGGTGAGGTTAGATTGATAGGGACTGAGTTAGTCCAGGATGCTCCGGATAGAGCAAGGTTGATCCAGGAGAGGCTTCGCACAACACAGTCTCGCCAGAAGAGTTATGCGGACCATAGAGTTCGAGAGTTGTCTTTCATGGTTGGTGACAGAGTATTGTTGAAGGTTTCACCTATGAAGGGTGTCATGAGGTTTGGGAAGAAAGGAAAGTTGAGTCCTAGGCACATTGGTCCTTTTGAGATACTCAGGAGGGTTGGAGAGGTGGCATATGAGTTAGCCTTGCCGCCCAGCTTATCCAGCGTCCATCCAGTATTCCATGTGTCTATGCTCCGGAAGTACATTGGAGATCCGTCTCATGTATTAGATTTCAGCACCATTCAGCTTGACGGTGATCTATCCTATGATGTGGAGCCTATTGCCATTTTGGGACGTCAGGTGAGAAAATTGAGGTCTAAGGAGATTGCATCAGTTAAGGTTCAGTGGAGAGGTCGACCCGTGGAGGAGGCCACTTGGGAGATCGAGCGGGAGATGCGAGGCAGATATCCTCACTTGTTTGCCACTTCAGGTATGTTTCTTGACCCGCTCGAGGACGAGCGTTTGCTTAAGAGGGGAGAATGTGACGACCCGGCCCGTCGTCACGGGAATTTCCACCCCGTTATGTTGTAAATACATGTTTTATGCTTTTATATCAGTGTTAGAGTCTATCGGGTAAGTTAGGAGTGAATTGGATTGAAAATGAGGCATATAGCCTTTTTGAAGGAAACTTGAATAAGGAAAGTCAACCCGGAGTTGACTATTTGGTTAGAGGGCTCGGAATCAGATTCTGATGATTCGGTTAGTTCCGGGAGGTGATTTGTGACTTAGGGAGCGATCGGAATTGAATTTGGAGGCCCGTGTAGAAATAGGCTTGAATTGGCTAAGGTTGAATTTTGGCGAAATCCGAACGGTAGGTGAGATTTTGATCCGGGGGTCGGAATGGAATTCCGACAGTTGCAGTAGCTCCGTTAGGTGATTTTGGATGTGCCCGCAAAATTTCAGGTCAATCAGACGTCGTTTGGTCGGGTTTTTGATGGAATGTGTAATTCGGAAGTTTTGAAGAAACTTAGGCTTGAATCCGTGTGTAATTGGTGATTTTGATGTTTAGGATGGTGTTTTTATGATTGGAACAAGTTCGTATCGTGTTTTGGGGTATGTTGGTGGTTTTCGTTGGGGTCCCGGGGCCTCGGGGTGAATCCGGACCATTATCCGGCACTTTGAAACAAGAAAGGGTCTGCTGTAAATTGCACATCACTGGGCATGAAATAAGCCTTCGCGTTCGCGAAGGCAAGTTCCGCGTTCGCGTAGGCCAGGTTCAGTAAGGCATCGCGTTCGCGAGGGCAATGCCGCGTTCGCGTAGGTTGGGGCCAGTTGGCCATCGCGTTCGCGATGGGTTGGGTCGCGTTCGCGTAAGAGGAAAAGGTAAGGCATCGCGGACGCGTGACTTCACGTCGCGTTCGCGTAGAGTAAAAGTCAGGGGGATGAGGAGTTGATCTTCGTGGATGCGTGAAGGAGCGTCACGTTCGCGATGAAGAGGAGGGTTAATGCATCGCGTTCGCGTGAGAGGCGTCGCGAACGCGATGAAAAAAATAGGCTGGCAGTGAAGTTAAAACCAGAACTGGTCGGTCGCGGGTTTAATACCCAAAACCTCCATTTTTGAGTTCCAAGAGAAGAAATTGACGGGAGATTGCCGGGAAATCATCGGGGTTTCGTTGGAGGTAAGTTTTGTGGCTTAATTACATCATTTTAACATGAAATCCTTGGTTAAATCCCCGTAAATGGAAGATTAAAGGTGGGTTTGAGCCCTAGGCCTAAATTGAAGAAAAATACCATTTTGAGTGGGCAAATGGAGTCCGATTTTGGTAAATGTTATATGCCTAGACTCGTATCGAGACGAGGATTCCGAAAATGTGACTTTTGTAATTTTTCGACAAGCGTACCGAAAGCCGGGTTTCGACAACTTTGGGAATTTTGATGTAAATTGAGTTGTATTGATTGGGTGTCGTCCCATTGGCCTAATTTGTTGTGTTTCTACTGTATTTGATCAGATTCTACGCGCGCGGAGCTTGATTCTCGTGGCAAGGGCATTTCGGAGTAATCGTCGCGCCGTATTGAGGTGAGTAATAGATGTGGGTGATGACCGACGGGTTCGAAACCCCGGTATACCACTTTGTGACGCTGTATAGCGGCGAGACACGTACTCTCTTGTGAGTGCGGGGTCGATTGTGATTGGGGACTATGGCTTAGTCCGACTTGTTGATACCGTGTTATGACATTGGCTATTCTTGAGCCGTCGAACCTCCTTCTCGGATGGTTGCACACTATATGTCGAGATATTGGCCACTCTTGAGCCGAGGAACCCCCTTCTTGGGCGGTTGAGTATACTTGTGGGCCGTGAGCCACTTATTGGATCCCGCGAGGATCGTTATCATTGTCTTATCATATTGACATGTTAGTTACTACCAGTCCGTAGCTATTTCTGTTATCATGCTATTTCCAATCTGTGGAACTTGATATTACTGTTTTCCAACTGAAAAATGATAAAAAGAGTTTTCAAAAACTACTTTTGAGCCTGCGAGGCTGTATTTGCATATTAGCTGACTAGTAGTGGATCGGGCTGCGCGCCGCAGCGAGATATATATTGGATCGGACTGCACGCCGCAGGAATATCTCTATGAGATGTGCTTGGGCTGCCCCTCCGGAGTCTGAACCCCCACAGGTGAGCACGGGCACCCAAATCGGATCGGGCCACGCGTCGTAGCGGTCATATCATGCATTGCATTGCATTTAGCTACATCCGCTAGTTGTTATACTTGTTTTGCTGGTACTTGTAGGTACATGTACAGAGCTGATATTGATTCCGTGACAGGGTATTTGATTACGACCTTTACATAGTGCTTTATTGCGGATTTCTTATCCGCGCCGTCTTACCCTTGTTTATTACCACCGAGTCCGGCAGTACTTATTTTACTCCCTGCACCTTGTGTGCAGATCCAGGTACCTCTCAGCAGTGATCTAGTAGCTGTGCGAGGCGACATCTGTGGGATATACGAGGTAGCTGCAGAGTCCGCAGGACCCGATATTCCTTCTTACTGTCTTTGATTTCGTATTGCTATTTCTTTCCACACTTGGTATCTTGTAAACCATATATACTTATGTTCATTAGAGGCTCATGACTCTTGACCCTTTGGTCTATGGGAGTTGGTATATTTTGGGACTGGGTTCCCCGCTGTTGGTATATGTATCACTGTTGTTTCATATTTTGATATGCTTAAATGGGATAGAACGAGCTTCTAGCTCCGTTCTTGTTATTGATTGGTCAGGCTGGCTTAGCAATGTGCTGGGCTCCATCACGACCGGATTTGGGGTCGTGACAGTAAGCTCCAAGAAGATTGATATTTTTCTCCAAGTGTTCTGAGAAGGTTAAGATTATGTTCCTCCATGCTTGGAAATGCAGAATATCCAGAAGCACCTACTTCGGAACTTACTCATATAAGCTCTTTACTAGCACCGCATCGTTAGGAAGAACAAACTGGTAATGTTGCCACGAGGAGCATTTTTTATTTTATTTTATTTTGAAGTTTTTATTCGAGTCAGGTTAGTGTTAGGGCGGGTTAGTCAAAAAAACGGATGGATATGGGTGGGTCTTTCTAATAGGTTAGATGTATTAATTTCGGCCAATAAAAAGTTTTCACGTGGAATTTAAATAATTATTTTTAAAATTTATCATTGACCCAATTGTCAAAGGGTATAGGTGAACAAAAAAGGTAGATGGAGGGATATTCTTAGCCCAATAGGTGGATGAAGGATATTTTTGACCTTTTTCAATAGTTCAGAGGCATTTTTGACCCTTCCCCGTTGTGTATTTTCCAACCTTAGTATTTCACATATTCTCTACATATCCTGCTGCATACATGTCTTTTATAGAACATATTTTCCTCCAGTACCAACAACCGCCTTGTAGAGGAGTGTAGTGCCACCAATTTTCCCCTTTCAAGTAGATACTATTTATTCATTTAACCCACAATGTGTCCTCTTTGTTTGCAATGTGCCGAACATACTTTGCCACAACAGCTTCATTCTATGTATTGCATTCTTTTATTCCCATCATCCCTTCTCTTTTTGGTATACATACTAAATCCCAAGCTACCAATGGCAACTTATTTGATATTTCTTTCCCATCCCATAAGTAATTCCTACATATCCATGATATCCTCTAAGAACTGTTTTGGTAGAATGAAAAATGTTGCCTAGTAGGAGTGTATCTTTATCAATACAGAATTAATCAATTGAACTCTGCCTGCTTAAGACAATTTTTTTAATCCCCAAGAGTGTATTCTTGTGCTCAGTTTATCCACTAGTAATTCACAGTCCCTTGTTGCCGGTTTCCTCGATGCTATAGGAACCCCTAGGTATTTAAATGGCAATGTTCCCTATTTATACCCTGTTACCTCACAGATATCAGCTAAGCATTGACTTTTTACATTTGCACTATAGACATTTGATTTTGGAATGACCTGACTGGTTGTTTTGAGCTTTTACACTTTGCTCGCCAGTTCTCGGGTATGACTAGCCCCGTATTATGCATTATTACTTATAGAAATTATCGGTTTTGGGTTTCAGGGTGATCAAAATGAATTTGAAAGAACAATTCTCAATTTCAAGCTTAAAAATTTGAAATGTTTGGCCAAGTTTTGACTTTTTGTAGATAATCTCGAATTGGAATTTTTTTAATTTAGTTAGCTCCGTTACGTGATTTAGGACCAAGGAGCATGGTCAAAATGTGTCTTGGAAGTCCGTGGAAGGTTTAGGCTTGAATTGGTGAAGTTGGAATTTTTGGCTTTTTTCGGTTGATAGGTGAGATATATAGGGGTCGAAATGAAATTTCGAAAGTTGGAGTAGGTCCATTGTGCCATTTGTGATGTTTGCGCAAAGTTTTAGGTCATTCGGATGTGGTTTGATAGACTTTTTGATCGAAAGCGGTTATTTAGAAGATTCTGGAATTCTTAGGCTTAAATCTGATGCAAATTTTGTGTTTTAATGTTGTTTTGAGTGTTCCAAAGGTGGGAACAAGTTTTAATGATGTTATAGGATATGTTGGCATATTTTGTTGAGGTCTTGAGGGTCTCGGATGAGTTTTGAGTGGTTGAACGAATAAAATTACATATCGAGAAGTTGCAGATTTTTTTGGCTTCAGTTGTTGTAGGTTTTTCTTCTTCACATTCGCGTAGGGAGTCTCGCGATCGAGTAAAGATTTGATAGGGGCAGTTCAGGTTGTGCTTCGCGATTGCGTAACTTGATTCGCGGTCGCATGAGTTGGGCAAATTTAACATCGCGTTTGCGTAGCTATACTCGCATTCGCGTAGGTGTAAGGTCCTGTGCACCGCGTTCGCGTGGGTCTATCCGCGTTTGCATAGAGTAAATTTAGTGTCTGGGAAGCTTGTGCTTTGCTATCACGATGAGGGTCCCGCGATCACGATTAAGGAATTTTAAGTGCTGGGCAGAATGTTTTAAAAGTTCATTTCCGCGATTTTGAGGCTAAGTTCCTCCGTTTTTTGGGCGATTTTGAAGCTTCTTGAAGGGAATTGAAAAGAGAATCAATGGAGAACACTTGGAGGTAAGATTTATGGACTTTATACTCAATTCTTGTGTGAAATGTACCTAATTAATCATGGAATTTAAGCCTAGTATTGAAGAACTAGGGCTTGCAACTGGAGACCTAAAATTTTGCATTTGAAGGGCCATTTGAGGTCCGATTTTGATATTCTTGATATGCTTAGACTCGCAAGAAGATGAGTTTTTCATAGATGTTAATATTGTCGGATTTCGAGATATGGGACCGGGGGTCGGGTCTGGTCAAATTTGGGAATTTTGGTATAAATTGGATATTTTCTAGTGGACTTTGTTCCCTTAGCATATTTTGATGGTATAAATCTATATTTGGCTAGATTTGGAGCATTTGGAGACCGATTCGAGGAGCAAAGGCATCGCGAGCTAGAGTTTGTGACGGACTGAGGAGTAATGATTTTTCTAAGGGTATGAAACCCCGGATTGCACATCGTGGTGCTATATTGAGGTAACACACACGCTAGATGACAAGCGTGGCTCGTGCACTATTGAGATTGTGACTTAGTACATCCCGAGTGATGTTTTACCGCATATTTGATTGAAAACTATTTGTTATCATTATATTTTAGGCTGAATGCCATATTTGGGCCTTGTGCCAACTATTTGGACCCTTAGGGGATTTTTATTGATATTTCCTTACTATTTGAATTTATTCTTGTACTCAGTCATGTTATACATCACTATTTTCATAACTCATCCATGCTTACTCTGTTTAAATACATTAAATGATGTTTTGAAAAGATAATTGGGCTGAGCATCAGGTTTTACTATTGTCCGAGTGGCTTATGAGATTCTGACTGAGTAAGCGATAGACTGTGTGTATGAGGATACGCTGATTTATGATTATAAGGCCAAGGGCCTGAGATATTGTACGCCACAAGGTGTCTTGTTGATTATGAGGCCGAGGGCCTGAGATTTGTATTGGCTTGTTGATATGTGGCCGGGAGCCTATTGATGATGCCACGAAATGGCTTGTTATTGCGCTTGGGCCGTAAGGTGCCCCTCCAGGAGTCTGTAAACCCCCAGTGAGCCCCTGTACCCGGTGTGACGATTCTGTTTATTATGTGAGATGGCTTGTTATTGCGCTTGGGCCGTAAGGGCCCCTCCTAGAGTTTGTACACCCGCACTGAGCGCGGGTACCCATTGTGATATGAGATATAGTCCGAGGGGTTGGTATTGTTCCATGTGTTTGCCTGAGGGGCTGCTTCTGTTGGTATTGTGCCTGAGGGTCTGGTATTGTTCCATGTGTTTTCCCGAGAGTCTACTTTTGTTGGTATTGCGCCCGAAAGGCTGGTTCTGTTGATATAGTGCTCGAGGGACGGTTCTTTATGTGTTTATATTTTCTAGTTTCCCGTCATTCACTTGGTTTACTGTTAAAAAAGCATTTTGAAAAAGCTTAAATTGAACTAAAGTAACTTTACATATTTTAACAGTTTCTCTACTTTACAGTCTTTTACTAATTCTTTATAGCCTGTTGATGTGCCTTTACGTAATTTCTTATTACTCGGTCTGCATTTATTATTATTATTCACTTAGTTAGAGTACTCAGTTTACTCCCTGCACCTTGTGTGTAGATTTAGATATTTCTGAACCCGGTAGCGGGTATTGGTTGCTCAGAGGCAAAGTAACAAAGTTTAGTAAGGTAGCTACCCCATGTTCGCAGCACTATTTTTCACCCTCTTGATTTTATTAGACTGTATGTAGTGCATTTTTAAAATTTTTGTTGTATTTAGACCTTAGTAGATGCTCGTGATTGGTGACACCCCGATGTCGGGCTATGTTTATTCCGAAACTGTACTGTTTCACCTTATTTGGGATTATGATTATGTTAAAGACTTAATTTTTATTATCTTAATTGCTTAAAACGAATTGGGAGTGTGTTGGATAGCCTTGTCTTCACGAGAGGCACCATCACGATCGAGTCGTGTGTTTGGGTTGTGACATATTTCCCAGCATTCGTGCTAAGTCCAGATGCATTAGAGAATGTTTGTAGACCTCCCAGCATAAGCAATACATTTTGATAGTCTCCTCTGCAAAATATTAATACAACATCAACAAAACATAAATGATTTAGCTTCAAACTTTTGCACTTCGTACGAAAAGCAAATCCATCAAGAGTGGCTACCCATTGCATGATTCTTGTAAAATATCCCATAAATACCACGAATAGAAGAGGTGATAAAGGATCTTCCTAACGCAATCCCATTCTCCCCTTAATACACCCATAGAGTCCCCAATTCAATGCCATTGAGTATAGAGTTGTAAGTATACATACCATAGTCCATTTGATGAATCTGGAAGGAAAGTTTAAGGCATGTAACATTTCTTCCACAAATATCCATTCCACTGAGTGTATGCTTTTTTTAGATCTATTTTAATCAAGCAACTTTGTGTGGACTTCTTTCAGTTGTATAGTTTCACCAGGTCTTTGTAGAAGCCTTCCACAAAGTCACTCTGGTTCTCAGTTATTATTGTGGATAATACTTATTTTAATCTGTTCCACATAATCTTAAAGGTTATTTCATAGATAGTGTTGTAGCACACAATAGGTCTATAGTCTCCTACCTTATCTGCATGATTGTTCTTTAGAATAAGAGTTATAGGTGCGCTATTAATGATCTTGAGCATTTTCATTATTTCAAAGAATTCCATTACACTTCCTACGAAATCATGTTTCATAACTAGCCAACAGTCCTTGAAGAATTGGTTCCATATCTATCAGGCCTGGTCACTTATCTCCTACTATTGACCATAAGGTTGCCTTTACTTTTTTTTCCAATGAATTGAGCTTCTAACTCTGCTCCTGTTGTACTATAGGCCTTCTTTGAACTAGACTGTTGCACACATGTTGTCTTCCTTCTTTATATTCACCTAACAGATTCTTATAGAAGTTAATAAAGGAATTCGCAATCCCTTCCATATCTGTATGCACCTTCCCTGTTGCATCCTTAATGGAAAAGATCTTATTAGCATATCTTCTGCCTTTTATCATACTATGAAAGTATTTTGTATTTTGATCACCCTGTCTCAGCCACTGTATCTTGCTCTTTTGTCTCAAGAATTGGTCTTCAATTGTCTTCCATTTAATGCATTCTTGCATCAAACCAATTTCCTCTATAATTAGTTCAACATTCCTAGGGTATTTTTGGATATTTTCTTGAAACTCTATCAAGCATGCCATTGTTGTTTCTGCCTTCCTTTCAACATCTTAAAATCCTTTCCTTTTTAGTCTTTGCAGTACACTCTTTGTTCTATTCAGCTTCCCCACCAGTTTATATATCTTTGTGCCTTTCAGATCCTTCTCCCACACTTCTTATACTCTTAGTTAAATTCTAGTATTAAGCTCTACATATTAAAATATCTAAACTGTCTTTTATGCCCTGTATCCCCCTTCCCAATTTATTATTGTTGGACAGTGATCATAGATACCTTCACTCATGAAGTGTACTTCCGATGCATACAAGTCTATCATCCATTCAGTATTTTACTATAGAATCTGCTATCTCCTCATTGCTTGTTATTCCATGTGAAGAAAGCTCTTGAAGGTCTAAGTTCCTTCAAACCATACACTTCAATACACTGTCTAAAGTCTCTTGTTTTAGCCATTGTTAATTCACTTTCTATTCTTTTCTCCCTGTTAAGGAGACAATTAAAGTCACCCATCACAGCCCAAGGAACCTCCATCTTAATACCTATCTAGTTGATATCTTTTCATAGTTTCCTTCTTGCTGCTTGCTCATTGAAACCATACACTAATGTGACATTAAAACTAAGCCCGTTCCCTTGATGTTTGACTTCACTGTGAATTAGTTGTTCAGTTACTTCATTTATTGTTTACCTGATATAGTTGAGGTTTCCACAACAGTCATATCCTTCCTCCTTGGTGATTTTTTATGTTTGTTATGAATGACCAACCTTGACAAAGATTGAGAGAATCTATGTTTGCCTTAGTTATCTTAATCTTTGTTTTTAGAATTACAAACAAGACAACCCTTAGATTATGGATAAGAAAATTCATTTCTCTCTGTTTATCTAGTTTATTCAGACCTCTGGCATTCCAAAAACAAATCCTATCTATTAGGGCTGGGTTTCCCCCCACCCTTTCCATGTCCTAGACCTCCCTCAGCTTCACATCCTCAAGGATAGGGAGGTATAACTATGCCTTCATTCTTGCTTTGCTGGTTATCTAAGGCATTAAATGAGTTCCCTATATTAATTTGTGGCTCTATGATCAGCATTCCTCATCTTGTATTACCCCTCCTGTTGTAGAAATTTTCTTTTCTTGGTTTCACCATCAATTGCCTTCCTTCCCTTTCCTGATATTCCTCTACAACAGTTGCATCCTTGTTAATTACTATGATGTTTTCTTTGTATTCTCCATTGTTTGTCTTATGCTACATTTTTTGCTTCTTCTTCCCATGCTAATGCCTTGTTGTTTGTCTCTTCCCTTATGTACTATCTGCACTCCTTAGTTCATGCCTAATTTTTTTGCACTTGGTACATAGTATTGGTTTCCATTCGAATTCCACATCTTGCTCGACGATGTGTCCATGCTCATTCTGAAACATAATTGTGTCTGGAAATACCTTATTAGTGGGAACTTCCACCAATAGTCTAGCAAATATCATTCTCCGCTTCATTATAGTGTCTTTTTTTGCTTTAAGAGGATTGCCAACCAGCCCTGCTATTTTGCTAATGCTTGTTTTTCCCAATACTTCACATTTAGTCCCGTAAGTCTTATCCATACTTGTATGTTGTCCATTATATCTTTCTTCATTTCTATTTTTGGTTGCCAAGGCTTGACTATAACAGAATTTCTGTCGAATATCTAGACTCCATCTTCTACTACTTTTGTGCAACTTTCAATTGTGATAAATCTGACCAGAAACACTCCTCTATGCACTTGTGCAACTTTAGCAATTCCCAACCCTTCCCAAATTATGTTAAAGTATCATTCAATGACTGTTTGATGAGGATTTGAGCCCAACGCATAAAATACTACACATGTTTTCTAGTACTTGTTGCTCCCCCCTTTTTCCTCGCGAAATCGGGTTTATGAAATTTTGGAACAACTCCTTTCTTTTAGAAAAGGGGCTTGCATTTTTGAAGAGTCATCACCTAACGAATTAAGGTGTGTTAGGACACCTATAAGTTTCATCTATAACTATGTTTGATAACTAGTGACAGGGTAAGGACTTGAAATTATCCTAAGAGGAAGGGGTTAGGCACCCTTCATGATCCACTAATGCGGTTTTCGACCAGACATTTCTTGTTTGAATTTGTACAATTAGAAAAGAAATAAGTATGGCTCAAATAGTAGGGGATTTAAGTTTAAATGCACATATGTTAGAAAATAGTTAGTGAAAAACAAGATTTTGATAAGAAGTAAAATCTAAGCATCTATGTCAATATAAAGGGGTGACCTAGGTTGGTTAGCCTATAGGATCACGCTAGTACAATGCTCGGTAATCATCCTTAAAAAGGAGCTACGCATGGTATTAGCACACCGATCATCATATTCATATCTACCCTTATCCGCCATATGAAGGTAATTAAAGCGAAGGTTGGTCTCGAACCCTATTGTATGTTGTTACCCATCCCTTCCTATCAATCCCTGAGGAATTTAGGACTCATACCCTATAAAGAAGAGGGGGGGGGTTTAGGCAGACCCTCAAGTTTAAAGGCAAAATACTAGGCAACAAATAAGAACACATAGGACTGTATTTAGATGGAAAATAGAGAAAACAGATAGAAGGCTCAGATATACATCCAGTAGTAATGCACATAGACAACACGACTCATACACAAATAAGGTCCCCATTTGAACTCAGAATCATTAAAGCATGGCATCTAAGTGATAATAACAAAACCAGATTTATTACATGACTAAGAAAAAAGTCTGAATTAGGCTTGCCAACTGGTTTTAACATATTGACAGTTAAACACTAATCACAAATACGGTTATGGTTTTATTTAAAAGTTGGTTACCTAAGGCTTGCCTAGGCGTAAAATGACATGCAACAATTATTTGTTAGTAATTCCAGGTTGTTATACCTAATAGCACGAAATTCTAAATGTTGCAAAAATCTAGAGACTAATTGCCAGTTTATTTGGAACATGAGGATTGTTTATGCCTAGGTGTGATTGAATAAGTGCGATCTTATAACATGATGTTTAATCCAGCATGATGCATAATAACTCGAACATGATTTCTAAATGCAAATCTAATTATTCACAGTTTCAAAATAGGCAGGAGTGACAGTTTTTTTGATGTTGTTTACCTGAAGCAGGATTTCTAAGTGCGGAGCATGGTTACAATATGATGAGTGCAGGAACAAAAAATTATGCTAATACATTTACCCTAAGGCTTTTCTAAATGAAATTTTAGAACATGTTTAAAAGGGGAGAATCACATAATAGCAGCTTAATTTATTGTTATTATCTACCCTACAGAAATGATTTCTAAGTGTGGAGATGCTGAAAACAGTAATTATAAATCCTAAATAGCATGATATATAATGCATGACATGCTTGGCATGTTGTACTTAAACATGGCTTCTATTGCGTATAGAGAAAGTAAACCTAGGATCATGATTTCTACCCTGGATTAAACTACATCATGCATATTACCCATCCCTTTTTACTATCCAACTCCAGAGTTAATTATTATTGCAGACCAACACTGAAATGAATTACATAAGAAAAGCAAAATTTACACTATAAAAAGCCTGAAATAGGCCAAGACTTTCAGCACCTGATTAGGACTTTCTCCCTGAGTTACGTTGTCAAGACCCAAAATCCACCAAGGGTCGTGATGGACACTTCTGTCGGGCAAGCCAACTAAATAATTAAGTAAATTATTGTTCAAATTGTTTCCAAAAATACTTCTTTTATACGGTTAAAACAAAACATCGGCGCGTTCCTCCGAATAAGCAATGAAATATTAATCAACTTTTAAAATGTCTGAATAAATACAAATACATCTCAGAACCCGGTGTCATAAGTGCATGAGCAGCTACTGATAAGGAAATAAAATACATCACCCATACGTAATACAGTGGACAGGAATTAAATACAACAACATGGAAGGGACTGTACTAGCTGCGGGCCGTGTCACGACCCTAGTTCACCAATCGTGAACATGTCGTGATGGCACCCAGTCCCCACGACTAGGTAAGCCTAACATGTTGCGGAATGTACAAGCTATGAACACTTAAATAAGAAACAGCGGAAAGATAGCATAAAAAAAAGATATGTAATCCGTGCCACTTGGCACATACATCCGTCAACACACTGTGTAAACACTACCAAGATCCGGAATCTCACGGGTAACACAGACTAAAAGAGGATATACAACGTGGCTCTATGTGTAAAGAGTATCTAACAACGAAATGAAGGAAAAATGTCAACTAATACTATCGGAATAGAAAGAAAAGCCTCCGGATCCGCGAACGTAGCAGATCATACCTCGAGGTCTCCCTGAAAGCTGCGGAATCACCTAGTACGAGCCTGCTCTGATGTACCTGGATCTGCACAACAAAAGTGTGCAGAAGAGTAGCATGAGTACACCACGGCGGTACTCAGTAAGTGCCAAGCCTAACCTCGATGGAGTAGTGACGAGGAAGGTCAGGGCCCTACCGAGAGAAAATAATTACAAAAAAATGATAGTAACAATAATAAGCAGTTTAAATGATAATTATTCCGAAATAACAACAATAAATGATTACTGCGACCGTCTACAATTAAAACTAACAACAAGTAACAAACTCAATTAACAAGTCCAGGACCTGTGGGAATTGAACCCACAGTCCCATTGACAGTACACATGGGTCTCCGGGAATCGAACCCGCAGTCCATATTTCAATAAATCTCAGGATCTCCGGGAATCGAACCCGCAGTCCACATCTCAATAAATCTCGGGATCTCCGGGAATCGAACCCACAGTCCACATTTCAATAAATCTCAGGATCTCCGGGAATCGAACCCGCAGTCCACAAACACAGTAAGTAAAGGAATACACAGAGAGAAGTATAATATGCTTAACTATAACTTCGCCGATAAACAGCGCCAGCGATTACCAAAAAAACTCAAGCACTACCAATAACTCAGGATCTCCAAGAATTGAACCCGCAGTCCCTACCAATAACTCAGGATCTCCGGGAATTGAACCCGCAATCCACAAACGCAAACACAATCAGTAAGAGGAAAAGCACAGAGAAATATGTAACAAATAACTACAATTTACACCAAACCAACATCGACAAGTTCAAGAAGTTCAAGTTAGACAAGTAGGCACTTAGACAGATAATCCTATCTAATCATACTTTTCTAACGAATATCAGGTAAGTATTAAAATGTAATCAATTAAATAAAAAGAATATGACAATTTGAGTAGTTCAAGAAAGGTGGTTTTCCAACAATCTGCGCATGTACACGCCCGTCACCTCGCGTACAAGGCTTTAAATCAACACATAATATCCTAGGGGAGAAGGTTCCCCCACGCAAGGTTAGACAAGTCACTTACCTCAATTCCGGTACAAAACCGCTAAGAAACGACTCGTTGCCACGAGTATCCGACTCCGAGTGGCTCAACTCTATCCAAATAAATTGCATATTGTAAATAATAATTCAAGTAATTTATTCTACACATAAATTCTAAGCTAATACGTGAAATTATGTAAAATGACCAAAATGCCCTCGGACCCACGAGCTCGGAATCTGAAATTTTTTTGAAGATAAAGATTACCCATGACCTTAGTAACTCAAATATATAAATTTCTCTTAATTCCATACTCAAAATCGTGGTCAAAATCCAAAAATCTCAATTTTTAGGTTTTTCTTTAAAACCCAAATTCTCCTTTTGATTCTCATGAATTTTGATGTTAAATCTAAGGTATAAACACAAAATAAAGGTTGAAAACTAGTTAGAGGAACTTACCCAATGATTTGGTATGAAAATCCACTCTCAAAATCGCCCATTCTCGGACCTATGGCTCAAAATATGGTAAAATGAAGCAAAAACTCGAGGTTCACAGCTAAAATCAAGCTGCAGAAGTCGCATTTGCGATCCAGGGTTCGCAATTGCGAACCCTCGCAAAAACGAAGAAGTTCTTCGCAATTGCGAACAAAGAGAGGCTGGGAAGGGTCGCATTTGCGACAAAAAGTTCGCAATTGCGAACAGGCATCGCAATTGCGATGGAAATGTTCGCAATTGCGAGCATACCAGAAGCAGCAGTTTTTCCCCGACACAAAAATAAGCATAACTTCCTCATACGATGTCCAAATTCGATGATTCTTTTTCCTATGGCTCCATAATTTCGATACGGATCTAATGGTTCAAACAAAATTCAATTTGGAGGTCGTTAGCTTAATTTAGTACTCTTTTATGTCCAAAGAAATGACGTTAAAACATCAACTAAGAGCGTGATCACAACCCAAAACACACCCGAGGCCCCCGGGACCCCGACCAATAACACCAATCAGTCCCAAAACACATTATGGATTTGCTCTAGGTCTCAAATCACAACAAACAACGCTAAAAATCATGAATTACACCTCAATTCAAGCTTGAAGAATTTTGAAGTTTCCAACTTCTATTTCCGATGCCGAAACCTATCAAATCACGTCCGATTAACTTAAAATTTTGCACACAAGTCAAAAATGACATAATTAAGTTATAGCAACTCTCGGAATTCCATTCCGACCCTCGGATCAAAATCTCACCTATCAACCAGAATTCGCCAAAATACTAACTTTGCCAATTCAAGCTTAATTCTACACCGGTCATCACAAAAATATTCCGGACACACTCCTAAGTCCCAAATCACCTAACGAAGCTATCCGAACCATAAGATTTGCATTTTTGAGTCCGATATCAAAATTTCCACTTCCGGTCAAATTTTCTCAAAAACCTTCAATTTTCTATCTTTAGCCAAACGACTCCAAAATGACCTACGGACCTCCGAATTCACTTCCGATCGCGTTCCCAAATCCAGAATAACCATACGGAGCTACTCCCAGTCTCGGAAATCCCAAACGGACATCAATAACACTAAAAATGCATTTTAAGCCAAACTAATGCAATTTCTTCTAAAATGCTATCTTCCATAATATGCGTCAAAACGCTCCCGGGTTATCCAAAACCTGATCCGGACATACGCCAAAGTCCGAAATCATCATATGAACCTGTTGGAACCTTCAAATCCCAATTCCGAGGTCGTATACTCAAAGTTCTAATCCTAGTTCATTTCTTCAATTTTAAGCTTCGAAAATGTGAATTTTCATTTAATATTTGACTCCAAATTTCTTGAATTTTAATTCTGACCATACACACAAGTCAATATACCCGAGATGAAGCTGCTCATGGCCTCAAACTGCTGAATGATGCGCCGTAGCTCGAAACGACCGGTTGGGTCGTTACAGTATGATGTAATGGGCTATTATCGATATTACTTGAGCACAACACTGAAGTAGTCTGAAATCACTGGTTTAACATCTCATACAACTTCCTGTGCTTCCACAACTCATTTGAGCACATTAGCTTGATAATTCTATCGATATACTCCTTTATTCGAGTAAATAAGTCATTAGACCCAATTCCAACATCCGGAATTTCTTGCATAGCATGTTTCCATCATACGACCACCATATCATTCTTCACACGCTATACCCATACATGACTGCATAACTTTGTTGAATTCACACTTTGCATCACTTTATTCATGGGACCACAATAATATTCTTTAAATATAATAGTCAAAATTCCACAAATCTGATGCTCTCATTGCATCTCATGACCTACATAGGTCTTGCTCTAGCTTTTACAACACCAATATGACGGAAGAGATGTGTCGGGATTCATATTTAGTTGCCAAGTCAACAAATCATTCAGTCTATACTTTTGACAAGAACCATTATCTCATTCTGAACTAAACAATGGTCTTAGCCCCTTAATTTATTTCATATGCTCAGATTACACTGATCTCGAATTCAATGATCTCACCTCAACCATTACGAACTGCTCAGGCGATAAGCCACCTCAGACATAATCAAAAGTCCTACAAGATGACACAATGTCTCATTAGGCCACTAATTCGTACGTGATACAAAAGGAAGGTGAACACTAGAGAGAACTATTCAACTCTCACACTAACATGGACTTCCTCAGAAAAATAGGAAACAGAACACATAAAAGCAATTATGGACACTGAAATAAACATCACACTGTTGCGGCGTGCAACCGATCCCAACAATATACCCATGGCGGCGTGCCACCCGATCCAAACAATATAACCATGGCGGCGTGCCACCCGATCCCCTGTATAAAACTCACACAATGAGCCATACGTCGAGTTGAATAGCTCATCACATCAAAATGCTGAATATCGATCATAAGCACACTAAGGTGCATGATATTAGACACAAGGAAACATATAGCGCTATAGGCTACAAACTCAAGCACAACTGAGGTGCGATATATGATCTGAGTCTTGAGAGCCATCATGCTCATATAACATCACCGCTGAGCGGAACCTCAACACATAAGGAACTTACCAAGCCGTCTCACACTCATACGGCATAATATATCTTTACATGAATTAACTAACCGCGAAATAAGACCGCGACTATCCCTCCGCAAAGGGCGCATTGCTGGAAGAAACACAACCGGCCTGACGCAAGACTCATTTCCACATTTAAATCTATCCACCGACCTTAAGTCTATCCTGGTCGTGCCAATCTAAGTCAATAATATTTCACAGGTCTATAACCCAATAAGCAGAGTGCCCTCCAGGCATAAATTCTCAAATGAATGATATCACCAAAATCCTCATACTTGGTTTAAATTTCTAACCAATCAAGTGACTACAAGTCACACCTATACAATCTTCTTGTGGTCAAGCTCCCACCATCCTCCGAATAATTAAACGGGCCTGCACATTCAACCTACCGGCTGTACTAACACCGAAAAGCGATCAGGAGTCCCTAACCGGGATACAAAGCCTTTCTCACAGAACACCGATCTCAAATGATACTGATGTTAATACCCATCTTACTCAAAACACTGAAACTCCTTTCCTGCTCATCCGAGCTCTTTATATCACATTCATTGACCAAACCGTGACCTTGGTCCTTACTTCAAATTTCATACTACTCACTCTGCATATCACGTGCCGATATACGATAGACTCAATTTCCATCATAGCTCTAGAACTGACGATAGGCTAATATTTCATCATATAAGACTTTCCATTTAGCTCACCGCAGGAGAACTATAACAACATACGGTGAATTCTCATAACCATCGAATATGCCAATCTCTAAGTAGTGGTCCAAGCCACCATAACCCTTCCCGAGATCTGCCTACTCATAACAGGCCCTTAACAGAAGAATACTTCAGAATTACATCAATCACTGCGGCCGACAAGTCTCAAATGCACCGCCACAAATCACATGCATAATTCGATCACGTTGCATGAATCGATCATTGACACCAATACGCCAACTCAACTATGGCTGATCAATCTACTTCTTTCCAGGTTATCCTTGATTGCCTTAGAAATGTTAATATCTTCCTTCAATACCTAACTTATTCCAACCGCACTTACCCCGAGTGACCTTAAATCACGAGGCCATGCTATCTCAAGAACGACGACCATTTCATGTCTCTCAAATACTACACCACAAGTCAAAACATCATAGATCGTTTTGTGCCTTTCTTCATAAGTTGCTTCAAAAGCTTGAGCCTCAACTGTACTTATAGACTCAGAATTATCAGTGCACCACACTTTACCTCTTGAATTCACTAGGACCGCTATTGAGAGCCATCCAGCCCTGACTTGCCTTAGTACGCAACCAACTGTACTAAATTTTGTAACATATGAATACCCTCTCGATAAAGCCCCCAGCGGAACCACTCCCCGCAAAGCCTGCACCTATACGAGGCATAAATCACGAGTCTTTCCTCAAGTTTGAACACGAGCCAGTAAGGCTAACCATAACATGCATTCAACAATTCATATACTGAAATTACCACTCATGGCCCTTTTTCCGTGGCTGCAATAACACAATAATACGCTAGTATCCGGAATTCACACAGGTAATTAACCATGCGACCCAATCTTAAGCGGTGGGACTCTCCCACTTAGCCCAAAGCCACTATTACACGACTCTCGAACACATTAGAACCATTCTCTCAAGTCATTTACTATTATTCAACCGCAACTCACTTGATCCAACGAATATAACCACATGTGCTCTATTAGTACTCTAACACCATAGGGTATGACCTCATCCCAATACAACCAAATATTTTCTCGCTCCATGCACCGAGCATTCTCTACCAACGATATCTCAAAACATACTATGATTCTCACACGCCTACGAAGCACCATGTAGCCTTTGTCGAATATTTCCCTTCCTGATAATAAAATGTAGAGTTTATTAGGGACACAGGAACATCCAAAGTCCCAACATCATACCATACGAGCCTCAACTCTTGCCCATCCGCAAGTTTTCAAGAACTTTTTGTTGAATAGCACCTAAATACATCGCAGGCTAAATCTGATATGACACATGACCTATAATTAGATCGTTGATAGTGAAATCCTTTCACTTGACACGAAGCCTTAAGATACATCTTGCTAATCCATGATACTAGCCTTTAACATTCGTACGTCTTCATCATAAGACAAGCCAAAGACGTTCGTTTGGTACATGTCCTTCTTAAGACAGTTAAACTCATTTCCCACCAGTATCTCTGATGTCCGAATCCTTCGCTAAATAGATATCTCATGTGAACCATATAGTCTTTATTACCACCAACTATCTTTAGATCCACATCCACCTTGTGATTTTACCATTGTTGTGACGATTTGGTAGTTAAGTAAACCTTCTCAAGACCGTACTTATCAATCGAATGTCGGAATCTTGTGCACCCCCATGTGCACAATTGAAGATCTCTCAATTCTCTTGCATTATCATTATGGATGACACGCGGTAACAATGGTTGAGTAAATTCTTGACTCCCTTGAAATCCCTCTGCAGCATCACGAACGGTCGGCGCATACTTGATACCGAGTGCGCAATTTCAATACACGAGTGGATGCAAAAGAACATATGACATAGGCTCTAACCGAATAAATGGCGCACGATAAGGAATTCAAAGAATTGAAGAGTTTCCTAAACAGTTACATCGCCCCCCGTAGATAATTACAGACGTCTCTGTATCAATCAGCGAGAATCTAAGTAACCGGTCTGTGTCCCGTGACTCCTACAAACCTGGAGCTCTGATACCAACTTGTCACGACCCTAGTTCACCAATCGTGAACATGTCGTGATGGAACCCAGTCCCCTCGACTAGGGAAGCCTAACACGTTTCGGAATGTACAAGCTATGAACACTTAAATAAGAAACAACGGAAAGATAGCATAAAAAAAAGATATGTAATCCGTGACACTTGGCACATACATCCGTCAACACACTGTGTAAACACTACCAAGATCCGGAATCTCACGGCAACACAGACTAAAAGAGAATATACAACTGTGGCTCTATGTGTAAAGAGTATCTAACAACGAAATGAATGGAAAAATGTCAACTAATACTATCAGAATGGAAGGAAAACCTCCGGATCCGCGGACGTAGCAGATCATACCTCGAGGTCTCCCAAAAAGCTACGGAATCACCTAGTACGAGCCTGTCCTGATGTACCTGGATCTGCACAACAAAAGTGTGCAGAAGAGTAGCATGAGTACACCACGGCGGTACTCAGTAAGTGCCAAGCCTAACCTCGATGGAGTAGTGACGAGGAAGGTCAGGGTCCTACTGAGAGAAAATAATTACAAAAATGATAGTAACAATAATAACCAGTTTAAATGATAATTATTCCGAAATAACAACAATAAATGATTACTGCGACCGTCTACAATTAAAACCAACACAACATAAACTCAAATCAACAAGTCCAGGACCTATGGGAATTGAACCCACAGACCCTCACTATATTTCAACAACTCAAGATCTCAGGGAATTTAACCCACAGTCCCTGCAGCAGTAACTCTGGGTCTCCGGGAATCGAACCCGCAGCACTAGGAACTCCGAGAATTGAACCCGTAGTCCGTACCTCAATATCTCAGGTCCTCCGGGAATCGAACCCGCAGTCTGTATCTCAATAACTTTGGATCTCCGGGAATCGAATCCGCAGTCCATATCTCAATAATGTATCAATAACTCCGGATCTCCGGGAATCGAACCCGCAATCCACAAGCAATATCACTCCGGGTCTCTGGGAATCGAACCCACAGCCCTGGGATCTCCGGGAATTGAACCCGCAGTCCACCAACACAACAAATAAAGAAAACACACCCGCAGTCCACAAACGCAAACACAATCAGTAAGAGGAAAAGCACAGAGAAATATGTAACAAATAACTACAATTTACACCAAACCAACATCGACAAGTTCAAGAAGTTCAAGTTAGACAAGTAGGCACTTAGACAGATAATCCTATCTAATCATACTTTTCTAACGAATATCAGGTAAGTATTACAATGTAATCAATTAAATAAAAAGAATATGACAATTTGAGCAGTTCAAGAAAGGTGGTTTTCCAACAATCTGCGCATGTACACGCCCGTCACCTCGCGTACAAGGCATTAAATCAACACATAATATCCTAGGGGAGAAGGTTCCCCCACGCAAGGTTAGACAAGTTACTTACCTCAATTCCGGTACAAAACCGCTAAGAAACGACTCCGTTGCCACGAGTATCCGACTCCGAGTGGCTCAACTCTATCCAAATAAATTGCATATTGTAAATAATAATTCAAGTAATTTATTCTACACATAAATTCTAAGCTAATACGTGAAATTATGTAAAATGACCAAAATGCCCTCGGACCCACGAGCTCGGAATCTGAAATTTTTTTGAAGATAAAGATTACCCATGACCTTAGGAACTCAAATATATAAATTTCTCTTAATTCCATACTCAAAATCGTGGTCAAAATCCAAAAATCTCAATTTTTAGGTTTTTCTTTAAAACCCAAATTCTCCTTTTGATTCTCATGAATTTTGATGTTAAATCTAAGGTATAAACACAAAATAAAGGTTGAAAACTAGTTAGAGGAACTTACCCAATGATTTGGTATGAAAATCCACTCTCAAAATCGCCCATTCTCGGACCTAGGGCTCAAAATATGGTAAAATGAAGCAAAAACTCGAGGTTCACAGCTAAAATCAAGCTGCAGAAGTCGCATTTGCGATCCAGGGTTCGCAATTGCGAACCCTCGCAAAAACGAAGAAGTTCTTCGCAATTGCGAACAAAGAGAGGTTGGGAAGGGTCGCATTTGCGACAAAAAGTTCGCAATTGCGAACAGGCATCGCAATTGCGATGGAAATGTTCGCAATTGCGAGCATACTAGAAGCAACAGTTTTTCCCCGACACAAAAATAAGCATAACTTCCTCATACGATGTCCAAATTCGATGATTCTTTTTCCTATGGCTCCGTAATTTCGATACGGATCTAATGGTTCAAACAAAATTCAATTTGGAGGTCGTTAGCTTAATTTAGTACTCTTTTATGTCCAAAGAAATGACGTTAAAACATCAACTAAGAGCGTGATCACAACCCAAAACACACCCGAGGCCCCCGGGACCCCGACCAATAACACCAATCAGTCCCAAAACACATTATGGATTTGCTCTAGGCCTCAAATCACAACAAACAATGCTAAAAATCATGAATTACACCTCAATTCAAGCTTGAAGAATTTTGAAGTTTCCAACTTCTATTTCCGATGCCGAAACCTATCAAATCACGTCCGATTAACTTAAAATTTTGCACACAAGTCAAAAATGACATAATTAAGTTATAGCAACTCTCGGAATTCCATTCCGACCCTCGGATCAAAATCTCACCTATCAACCAGAATTCGCCAAAATACTAACTTTGCCAATTCAAGCTTAATTCTACACCGGTCATCACAAAAATATTCCGGACACACTCCTAAGTCCCAAATCACCTAACGAAGCTATCCGAACCATAAGATTTGCATTTTTGAGTCCGATATCAAAATTTCCACTTCCGGTCAAATTTTCTTAAAAACCTTCAATTTTCTATCTTTAGCCAAACGACTCCAAAATGACCTACGGACCTCCGAATTCACTTCCGATCGCGCTCCCAAATCCAGAATAACCATACGGAGCTACTCCCAATCTCGAAATCCCAAACGGACATCAATAACACTAAAATGCATTTTAAGCCAAACTTATGCAGTTTTTTCTTAAATGCTATCTTCCATAATATGCGCCAAAACGCTCCCGGGTTATCCAAAACCTGATCCGGGCATACGCCAAAGTCCGAAATCATCATATGAACCTGTTGGAACCTTCAAATCCCAATTCCGAGGTCGTATACTCAAAGTTCCAATCCTAGTTCATTTCTTCAATTTTAAGCTTCGAAAATGAGAATTTTCATTTAAATTTGACTCCAAACTTCTTGAATTTTAATTCTGACCATACGCACAAGTCAATATACCTGAGATGAAGCTACTTATGGTCTCAAACTGCTGAATGATGCGCCGTATCTCAAAACGACCGGTTGGGTCATTACAGGCCGTCTCGAATACTACAACTCACCTAGTCCCAGATTCGTCCGTGCTGCTACGCCTAGTAGGCCACTAGAATTTACATATACCTGTGCAACAAAAATGAATAAAAGTGTAGTATAAGTACGAAAATAATGTGCTCAGCAAGTATCCCGTCTAATCTCGAAGAAGTAGATATGAGATGGTCAACTTCGACACTTACTAGTGGTCCAATGATAATATGGTGAAGATGTGAGGAAAACATGGATTTATCTAGCAATTACAACACAAAGAGCAAGAAAATAGGTAACACCTACTCAAATAATAAGGAGGTTCCAAGATTTACATTTTCATTATCTTATCGTTTCGTATCAAGCCACGAAAGGCAATATCAACATTTAAAATTCTCAGGTAATAATATATATATATATCATGCACAAACCATGCCGAGACGACGGCCCGATCCAACAAAAATAAACTGTGTACTTGCCGAGGGTCGACGGCGCGTCTATAGATGCATCTATTTAGCCTGCAGAGGCGTTCAACCCGTTCTATAAATAGAACATACCATGCTCGTGAATCATGCATGCGGCGTAGGTACATATAGAGATACATGCTCGATCATTCAATTAAGAATTTATGGGGGAATATTTATCCACACAAAACCAATTCTCCTTTAACAAATTTCAAGAAATGAAGTTTAATCCTTTTAGAAAGTCATTTACTAATTCAATGTGATTTAAGCAATTCAAGATATAACATGCTTTTGGGTCCTAAGTACCCAGAGAATAGCATAATAGTAGTTACGCACGGACTCTCGTCACCTCATGCATACGTAGCCCCCGCAATTAGGAGCACATAATCAATTATTTCACCTATGGGGACAATTCCCTCTTACAAGGTTAGAAAGGAGAGTCACATTGCTCCGAAGATCCATAATCGGCATTCCACGCCCTTTCGAAGACTCTAATTGATACACCACACTCCAAAACTAGCCAATGGTTACACAAATCCACTAATATATGCTCAATTATTCATTATAATCTAATTTATAGCAATTCCTAACTCCAATCAAAAAGTTGAGCAAAATGCCATTGGGCCCACGTGCCCGGATTCTAAAAGTTTTAGAAAATAAACTTTATCCATAAACTCACGAACTCAAATTTATATTTTTCTCTAAATTCCATACCCAAATTCTCAAAACCCATACCCAAATTCTCAAAACCCCAAATTTTTCCCTAATTTCCTTACCTAAATCCATGTATAAACTTCGTATTTAACCCAAAGCTAGCATAAATTACTTACCTCATGACGAGTGACGAAAATGGCACCTCAAAGTTTCTCCCCATTGGCTCCAATGAAAGAAAATATGGTTGAAATGAACCCAACCCCGAATTTTAAAAAACCTCACTGCCTCAACTATTTCCGCACCCGCGATTCGTTGATCGCTTCTATAGTTCCGCAGATGCGGTTACAATGCGCATCTGCAGTCTTCCTTGGGCCACCCCTTTTTAGCTTCTACGACAACACCTCCTTAGAAGCAGTCCCGCTTCTGCGGAACATTGACCGCATCTTCGATCCACTCCAGCTGCACTTCTTTCCGCTTCTGCAACACTTCTACCGAGGTGCAGTCCCGCATCTGCGAAAATATAACCGCATTTGCAGTCCCTTTTCTTCTAGCTCAAAACCGCTTTTGTAGTTGAAGTGACGCATTTGCGGTCCCACATCTGCGGTTTTTGGACCGCGGATGCGGTTATGACAACATCCAATAAACCTCAGCCCTTTAAAAAATCCCATCTTTGATCTGTTAACCACCTGAAATCCACCCGACGGCCCCAGGACCTCAACTAAACCTACCAACCAATCTCAAAACATGTTACAGACTTGCTCAAGGCCTCAAATCATATCAAACAACATCAAAACCATGAATCGGCCTCCAATCTAACCTTAATGAACTTTAAGATTTCAAGCTTCTATTTCTGTTGTTCAAATCTATCAAATTACATCCGATTGACTTCATATTTTACACGCAAGTCATATTCGATATTACGGACCTACTCCAACTTTCGGAATTGGATTCCGACCCTGATATCAAAAGGCCTACTTCCGGCCAAGCTTCTCAAAACCTTCAAATCTATCTTTAGCCAAATGGCTCCAAAATGACCTACGAACCTTCGAATTCACTTTCGATCGCGCTCCCAACTTTCGAATCATCATACGAAGCTATTCACAAACTCAGAACCCCAAACAGACGTCGATATCTCAGAAATGCACTTCAACCCAAGCTTTTAAAATTTCTTCCAAAATGCTAACTTCCACTATAGGCGCCAAAACGCTCCCGGGTTATCCAAAATACGAACCGGGCATACACCCAAGTCCGAAATCATCATACAAACCTACTAAAACTTTAAGATCCCGATTGTGAGATCATTTGCTCAAAATTCTCATCCTAGTTCATTCTTTCAACTTTAAGCTTCCGAAATGAGAATTCTTTTTCTAAATCAACTCTGAATTCCCCGAAACTTAGTTCTGACCACGCGTACAAGTCATAATACTTGAATGAAGTTGTTCATGGCCCTAGATTGCTGAAAAGAATGCTAGGACTCAAATGATAGGATGGGTCATTACATTATCTTCCACTTAAACATACATTCGCTCTTCAACGTGCTGAGAACTACATTGGAGAGGCATGAAATCACTGTTTAACTTCTTATGCACCTTCTCGTGCTACCACAGCTCAATTGAGCATATTAGCTCGATCAATTCTGAAAATATTCTCTTTATTCAAGCAGATACGCCTTAAAGCCCAATTCCAATATCCAGAATTCCATACTCGACTTGTTTCCACAATAAGGTCACCATATTAGTCACTACACGTTGTACCCAAACATTGTTGCATAACCTTGATGTGTTCACATTTAGCACCGCTTTACTCAACGGACCACAATAATATTTTTCTGATCAACTTAGTCAAAATTCTACTAATCTGATGCTCCTATTGCATCCCATGACATACACAGGTCTTACTATGATCTTTACAATACCGCCACGATGGAAGAGGTGTGCAAAAATTCATAGTCATCTGTCGAGTCAATAATTCATTAGGTCCCTACCCCTGACAAAAATCATCACCTCATTCTGAATCAAATAATTGTCTGATCTCCATAATATACTTTATATAGTCGGATTGTACTGATCCTAGATCAAGGGATCTCGTCTCATCCGATAAAACAACCCAGGTAATAAGCCACCCTAAACATTATCAAATGTCTCATATGACACTACCAGGTGCCAATAGGCCATCAATTCCAATGCGATACAAAAGAAAAATGAACTCTGGAAGGAATTACCTAACTCCCGCACTAATACAGACTTCCTTAGAAAATATGTAGCAGGACATACAGAAATAGCATATAGAAACTATACTCAACATCACCCTATTGCGGCGTGCAATCCGATCCACACATAGATCTCACATAAAGAGATGCACACCGAGCTAAATTTGCTCATTACAATGAAATATCAAACTTCGGTCACAAGCACACTAAGTGCATAATACCATCCCTAAGGGGACACAAAGCGCTATAAGCTACAAAGTTCAAGCACAACTGAGGTGCGATACACAATCTGAATCTCGAGAGCCATGTCATATAACATCATTTCTACACGGATCCTCATCACATAAGTAATTTACCAAGTCGTCTCACAACTTGCGCGGTGCAATACATCATTATACGAAATAGCTGACAATCACATAACACCCCGACTATTCTTCCATAAGGAGGCTTTGCTGAAATGAACACAATCGAAGATTAAGTAGATGAGGATTTTTAGTAGGCTACCACATGACATTAAGTTTGCAAAGGGTGGAACCAATATGAATATATGAGTCATAAGCACTTAATGTGCTTTGCTTACCTGTGGAAATGCAAGTCATATCCCTTAAACCTTCATGTTATTCTTCTTTGGAAATTTGAATATAGAAAGAATGTTGCAATCTTCCTTCTATTGTTGGGTATTCTCTTACTTTAAAAACATACACGCATGATACTCCATATATTCAGCAACATGAAATATGATATGATCATAAGAAGTGCTTAATTCTTGTTCAAAGATTTAGAAGGAGTAAAAATTGTTCTAGGCAAGCTCAAGTAAAAGTGTTTGATAAATTCATCAAGTAAGGTATGTTAAGGCTATCCTTCTTTCTTTTTGGCATGATCCATATGATACAAACGAAATGAGCAAATGTGCAACTTTTATATGATATTATTCATAGAAATACTAGGGGTGCCTACGTTCTTGATTCCATGTGTCATATTATTATATCAATTATTCATGGGTCTAAAAAATACGCAAGTTTATAAAGTTTATTTTATGATATTAATCGAAGGCATGCTCTTATTACATTTTGAGAGATATTATTGACTTCTCATGCATTGCATTTATATATATACTAGTGAATTTATCCGCACTTCACGCGGCGATAAAAAATATTGTTAAAGTCATATTTTAACTATATATGTATTTCATGTCACCTAAATTTTAAAAATATTAAAACCCATGCAATGCGGCGTGCAGCCCGATCTAACTATATGTGTATTTCATGTCACCTAAATTTTAAAAATATTAAACCCCATGCAAGAATAATGTAGAAAAAATATATATAAAAGTTCATAAAAAGTCAAATATACAAAAGTTTATATGGTCACATGTCTCTAAAACCTCCAATTGGTGATGTCGAGGTGGTATTCTTTGACCAACTTTATTGTTTGTATATCTTCCGATAAACTTTAAAATAAATAATTTCTCAAGGTTGATTGTTCTTTCTCAGATATTTAATCTCAATTTTTAAATTTAATGTATAATATCTAGTACAAAACTTTCATAATCATATAATACACTTGTACGTAATCACATTTTTTGTGCTTTTCAAAAAAATAAAAAATATCCAACCTCACAAAATTTCTCGTTAAACTTGAGCAACCCATCAAATCTGAATTGATTTTGTTCGACTTCACGTATCTTGCAACATAACTAATGCCTAGTAGTAAAATTAATTTATTGCTATATCATTCTCATATCTTATTTTAACAATTATTGTTGGTGCTTTATGTTAGCACATATATCAGACCTAAGCTGAATTAGTTAAAAAAAATTTCCAAGAATATCAATTTTAAACTAGTAAAATATATACTAATTACCAAAATAAAAATATGTATAGGTTCTGTTGAAACATAGCCAATACAAAAGCTTAACTCAATAAATTCTTAATGAAAATGAGAATTGAAGAAACTATATGAATGGCTAGAGGATAAGGGAAACTTGCATATAGTGTCATTGCAACTGTAAAAAAATTTATTCTGTATAAATATGTATTATGATGAAAGATTGTAATGGTCCAAAATACAAAATATAAAAAGTTCAAAATATAACAACCGTTTTTTTTATATTTATATATACGACCAAAAAATGATTTGCGAGCAAATTTTATATAAATGATATTTACATCTATAAATAATCTGCTAAAGAATTTTAAAGAAATGTAAATTCTTTAGTTTTATTACTTTTCACTAAAATAGGTATTCACAAAACTTCATAAACCTATTACACTGGATAGAAACAGCAAAAAAGCACATGTAATTACTCTTTGTTACTACACAATTACAAAATCTTTTTTGCTTCTCCCTTCCCATGGAGAAATTCAAAAGGAATCACCGAATTATTTACCACAAACTATAAAGCCAATTACTTGATGTTGTTCCAATTCTCCTCTAAAGATTATACATTGACAAAAGTTTCATCCAAGCAATCTGCCGATCATATCAATGTTCAATCATGTAGTAATCTTACAGTATAACAATCAAAAGTAAATAAAAAAAAGAAAAAAATAAAGTGTCATTGAAACTCTTAATTCTTAAACTTCAAGGATTATATGGAAAAAAACTTGTGAGAAGTGAGAATAAAAAATCAAAGTAGTAAAATGGTAAAGAAGTAGATTTATTGGTACATAGTTATGACTCTATTTGAACAGGGTCTATGACATATTTTAGAAAATAAATAGTGACATACCTGGTATTCTTCTACCAATATTTGGCTAGCCATAGTCCTTAGTTCTCAATTTTCATTTTCTTTCACATGGAGAGCAGTAAAACAAAGAAAGCTCGAAGCTACTACTTCCAAATTTAAATTCAATTGAGAAAATCAAACATAAATTAAAACATTGCACAAACTATAACCTCATCAAATAAAGAAAATAAAGTTACAAAATAATATAGGATTAGAATTGGATACATGGAGAGTAAAAAAACTTCTATTGGAACACTTGTAACGACCCGGCCCGTCGTTACGGGAATTACCACCCCGTTACCTTGCATTTACATATATTATGCTTTTAAAACAAGTATTAGAGTATATCGGGTGAGTTAGGAGTGATTTGGATTGAAAATGAAACAAATAGCATGTTTGAAGAAAGCTTGAATATGAAAAGTCAACCAAGAGTTGACTATTGAGTTAGAGTGCTCGAAATCGGATTCCTGATAATTTGGTTAGTTCCGGGAGGTGATTTGTGACTTAGGGGAGCGATCGGAATTGAATTTGGAGGTCCGTGTAGAAATAGGCTTGAATTGGCTAAGGTTGAATTTTGGCGAAATCTGATCGGTAGGTGAGATTTTGATCCGGGAGTCGGAATGGAATTCCGACAGTTGCAGTAGCTCCGTTAGGTGATTTTGGATGTGCTCGCAAAATTTCAGGTCATTCGGACGTCGTATGGTCGGGTTTTTCATCGAATGTGTAATTCGGAAAGTTTTAAGAAATTTAGGCTTGAATCCGTGTGTAATTGGTGATTTTGATGTTTAGTATGGTGTTTTTATGGTTGGAATAAGTTCGTATCATGTTTTGGAGTATGTTGGTGGTTTTCGTTGGGGTCCCGGGAGTCTCGGGATGAATTCGGGGGTCCAAACGGACCATTGTTGAAAGAAAAGAAAAAATCTGGTTGCTGTCATAACCTCAGCAGACAATTGCTCTCCGCGATCGCGGGGATGGGGATGCGATCGCGTAGAGCGGGGAGATAAGGCATCGCGATCGCAGGGTAAGAGTCGCGATCGCGTAGAATTGATCGGGTGTTAATCGCGATCGCAGGCCAATATACGCGATCGCGTAGAGGAAGAAATGGGTCCAGGAGAAATATGCTACGCGATCGCATGAGTGAAGGACGCGATCGCGTGAGGCAGGGTGACTGTGCTTCGCGATCGCGTGAAGGAAGTCGCGATCGCGTAAGGCCGAGAATTTGAGCATCGCGATCGCGTGAGGAAGATCGCGATCGCGTAGAAGAACCTGTTCTGGCAGTGAACTTAAGTCCAGAAACAGAGAGTTACGGGTTTACAACCCAAAACACAATTTTTGAGCTCTAGAGAGAAGAAATTACGGGAAAACGCTGGGAAATCATCGGGTATTCGTTGGAGGTAAGTTTTGTGGTTTAATTACATCATTTTAACATGAAATCCTTGGTTAATTCTCTGTAAATGGGAGATTAAATGTGGGTTTTAACCCTAGGCCTAAATTGTAGAAAAACAAGGATTTGAGTGGGCAAATGGAGTCCGATTTTGGTAAAATTGATATGCTTAGACTCGTATTGAGACGAGGGTTCCAGAAATGTGAATTTCGTAAATTTTCGGAATGTGGGCCCGGGGCTCGGGTTTTGACAACTTTGGGAATTTTGATGTAAATTGAGTTGTATTGATTGGGTGTCGTCCCATTGGCCTAATTTGTTGTGTTTCAACTGTATTTGATCAGATTCTACGCGTGCGGAGCTTGATTCTCGTGGCAAGGGCATCGCGGAGTAGTCGTCGCGCCGTATTGAGGTGAGTAATAGATGTGGGTGATGACCAGCGGGTTCGAAACCCCGGTATACCACTTTGTGACGCTGTATAGCGGCGAGACACGCACACTCTTGAGAGTGCGGGGTCGATCATGAACTGGAGACTACATATTAGTCCAACCTGTTGATATTGTATTATTGGCTATTCTAGAGCCGTCGAACCTCCTTCTCGGATGGTTGCATATATGTATATATATATTGTGATAATGGCCACTCTTGAGCCGAGGAACCCCCTTCTTGGGCGGTTGAGTATACATGTGGGCCGTGAGCCAGTTATCGGATCCCGCGAGGATCGTTATCATTGTCTTATCATATAGACATGCTAGTTTACTACTAGTCCGCAGCTATTTTTGTTATTATGCTAATTCCAATCTCTGGAACTTGATATTACCGTTTTCCAACTGAAAAATGATAAAAAGAGTTTTCAAAAACTACTTTTGAGCCTCGCGAGGCTGTATCTGCATATTAGCTGACTAGTAGTGGATCGGGCTGCACGCCGCAGCGAGATATATGTTGGATCGGACTGCACGCCGCAGGGATATCTCTATGAGATGTGCTTGGGCCGTAGGAGCCCCTCCGGAGTCTGAACCCCCACAGTGAGCACGGGTACCCAAAATTGGAGTCGGGCTACACGCCGTAGCGGTCATATCATGCATTGCATTGCATTTAGCTACATCTGCTAGCTGTTATGCTATTTATTGATATTTGTTGGTACAGGTACAGTGAATATTGATTCTATGACAGGGTAGCTGATTATAGCTTTACATAGTGCTTTATTGCGGATTTCTTATCTGCGCTGTCTTACCCTTGTTTATTACCACTGAGTCTGGCAGTACTCATTTTACTCCCTGCACCTTGTGTGCAGATCTAGGTACCTCTCAGCAGTGATACAGTAGCTGTGCGAGGCGACGTTGTGGATATTCGAGGTAGCTGCAGAGTCCGCAGGACCCGATATTCCTTCTCACTGTCTTTTTATTTTGTATTGACATTTCTTTCCGCACTTGGTATTTTGTAAACCTTTACACACTCATGTTCAATAGAGGCTCATGACTCTTGACCCTTGGTCTATGGGAGTTAAGGTATTATGGGACTTGGTTCCCCGTTTTCAGTATATGTATCACTATTATTTCGTAAATTAATATGCTTAAATGGGCTAAAGAGAGCTTCTAGCCCCGTGGTTGATGTTGATTGGTCAGGCTGGCTTAGCAATGTGTCGGGCGCCATCACGACCGGATTTGGGGTCGTGACAAGCGGTGAGGTGCCACACAGGTAAATCTAGATGATGATGGGGTATTGAAATTGCAGGGTCGAGTTTGTGTGCCCAATGTCGAACCTTTAGGAAACACTTCACATTTCTTGGAATTCTTATCGTGCGTATTTGATTCAGCTTGAGATATAATTTTGAAATTCCTTCCGTACGTCTGTGTACGCATCGAGCGCTCAGTAATGTAATTGCCTTATGGCTTGTGATTTCCTCGAACGAGGGGCGAGATATAATCTCTGTGAGTTCATGTTGGGCCAGTCAGGATGACTTGAGGCTGGACCTTGTTTATGACTTGAGCATCGAGGTGCCGATTTTGTGAGTGGTGGCAATAGATAATGTATTGAGGGTTTGAAACCCCGTATTTGCACTATAAAGTGATGTGCTGAGATGGAATACGCGTCACGTGACGAGCGTGGTGGTATTGTGACTGGGGATTTGGACTTGATCCTTCCCAATTGATAAATTACTATGTAAAGTGACTAAGACTGGGCTTATATCTATGTACTCGGTCTAGTAGCCATGTTTGGGGCCTTGTGCCGATCTGTAGAGTATTATGGAAGGTTTACTAATGGATGAGTTGTTAATTGTTCGACTCTTATCTAAACTGTTGTGTAGCCCCGAGCTATGGGCATGGTGAATAATTATCATATCTCGTAATTGGAAGGTAAAGTGCCTTAGGTGTAGTGGAACAAGTTTAAACTCAGGAAGACTAAAATGATTATGCTATGTGTATCCTGGTGGAAGGTATTGTGCTGAAATGCTAAATTGAGGCGAGGTAGGTGGGTTGATTCTCATGTGTAATTGAAAGGTATTGATATGTGTTATGATTCGAGCAGATACATCACAGGTTCAAGTATAAATTGTGATGATATAATTCGTGTAGTATTGATATTTAATGTTGTTGAAATACATTGTGATATCTTGTTGAGTTGTGGAAGTATATCTAGGATGGTTTGGTGATTCTCTGGCAGGTGGATAGGCCAATTTACAAAGGAAACTCTGCCGGAATTTTTGAAAAATTCGGGACTTAGAAAAGATTTTGTCACGTAAAGAGGGGGCGTAACCGTTGTGTGTGAATGAATGCAAGAATTGCAAAAGAGTTAAAATTTCTGATGATTCGAATCTCCGCCGAAGCTTGTAAATGACTTGAGTTTAATATCATACTAACATTTCGGCATCACTTGAGTAATACCGATATGAGTGGTTGAAAGTGCTTTGATGAATGGCTTCGAGCTAAGTTGGGGAGGTTGCTATTGATTAACTGATTGCACTATTGTGTGCTATGTTGATTCTGTCTCTAAGTATGTTGGGAAAATTCTGATAAAGGTTATGGTGCTTCGTAGATGTGAAGAAATACTAGGGTATTTTGAACCGAGGTTGGTAAGGAATGCTTGGTGTATAGAAAAGAGTGATAGCTAATAGTATCTGTATGTAATCATGATCTGCAGTGTCAAAATTCTAATAAGGCACGAGTGGTTCTGTTCAATAAGACAGTTGAATTACAGCTGAATAAGGATGACTGACGCCCGAGAATTGTTTACAGTGTTCAAGATTTTACTTGTAACAGTCAGGTGTCTCAAAATTGTGCATGTGGCTAAAGATGGTGGGTTCGTTAGAAGAGATCGGTACTTGTGTTATATTATGTGAATGATGGGATTCTATGTAATCCGTATTGGAAGGTAATGATAACGAATTCAAATCGCAAGAGGTTCTTCAAAATAAAGTATTGTAGGATGTGATCCTTCTGGAAATATTGAGAGAGTATTCAGTGGCCTATATGTCTCAGACCGTGTGGTCTTATGTACGAGTCTCGCGTGGAATGAGTTCATGTGTTATGGTGCTACAGTAGTGGCTAATATTAAATCAAAGATGAATCAGAAAGGAAACCGGGTAAATGGAATGACTTGTTAATAAACCGAAGCGGTATGATAAAGAATACGACTAATTCCTGGTATGTGGTTGAAGTAAGGAGTCTTGCAGATATTGTGCAATAAAGCTTTTGAGTGTTGGCAGTCGTGTAACCCGATACGAGTATAATATGGGTATAAGGACTCAGTCCTGGCAGTTTAACTTATGCAATGAATGGGAAGAAATAGTTTGTGATGTGTTTTATCATGGTTTGAAGATGAGTATATTCCTATCGATATGCGAAGCGTGGAATGTGTAATGAGTTTTCTTCTATACGGGATCACGAAAGTCCTTGACTAGTTGAGTGCGCCAATGTTGAGGCGGAGGAAAGGGATATGAATTTTCATGTTGTCTTAGTGTGATATGGTATACACGATGTGTTATGGAAAGTTGATAATGGTATATTCTAGGTTTTGAGATCAGTTCATAATATATGGAAAGTCAATAAAATTATTGAGCAGCGCGGACAGCTGCCGGTGATTTAAGAAAATGGTACTGCTATTCTAGTAATTTGGCAGGGTATATGGTGCAAAGGGACAAGGTAATGTAAACCGATAATATCCATGGTAGAGTGGTATTCTCTTGTTGGATCGACTAAAATAATTGAGTCGTTGATGGCATAATGAAATTTCTGAATGGCTGTCGTGGTATGAATGGACGCTTGATGTGCGTTATGTATATGTACGGTGAAATACGGAATCAGGCATAGTGATTCATATGTTATATATGTGTAGGAGACTTGAAATTCTCGTTAATCCGCCTATGCAGTAGTTGTATATCGTGTGCATCGACACCGTTTTGTGATTATTGGAAATCGGAAGCCTTAGAGGCTCTCTCTTGACTTGATAAAATGAATTTGGGTTATGATACCTTATTTCAGACTGGTTGACATAAGCCATGTCGTCTAGACTAATGTGATATGGGCTATGTCGGAAAATGGCACAAATTGCGTAGCAGAGAGCATCAGAGTATGCTCCAATAGAGTAGTTGTACACAGGACCAGCGGACGGCTGGTAGGCATTGCTTTGTCAGTTGGACCTTAGTGGCGGATGTTAGTGTAGAAGTATCTACCATTGATTCAGTTCCAGTATTGAGAAACGTTGTCAGATGCGTTTCATGTGGCCAAACTTGAGGCGATATATGTTTATTATGATGAGCAACTTGACTCGACGCGTATTCATTTGACGAGGGTTACTTGGATCGGGTGGCACGCCGCCACATGTATGGTATCTAGATCGGGTGGCACGCCGCCACGGGTATGTCATTGGAGCCGGTTGCACGCCGCAACAGTATATTGTGAAAATATAGTTAGTTATAATTACCTGGTATACAATACTTCCTAGCTTCTGAGGAAAAGTCCGTATCGAGTATCGTTTGGCGAATGGCACATCGGTTGTGTCCTTTCAGGATGTGATAGCATACATTAATTGTTTCACCGTGGGTGAGGTTGATTGCTTGGGTTCAGACTTAGATCTGTGCGTGGCTGATCGTTTTGAGCTTAGTGGCTTGAGGTGCTTCATGAGTAATAGTGTTTGGATAGAATCATAAATCGTGGCAAGGCCACGTGATGTTATGACCTCTCGAGGAGGATTCAGGTACTTTATTTCTATAATACGAGACGCGATCTCAGTTCTATATTATGATGGCATAGAGGGATTAAATTGCAGCTCTATTTGCTGGAGACAGTTGTCATGATTTGAGCTGTCATGATTCGAGTGTGTGCAGACGTTTCTATTGGAGCCTATGTTGTGCTCGTCGTGGCTTAGGCCGGTGTTGAGGTGTCTTATTACCAGTGCGATGTGTTATAATCGAAATGGTCGTTGGAGCCAATAATGAATGTGAGTATATGTGATTTTAGTTGGTTAGAAAGGTAATACCGAGATTTGGGTCCGAAATCTATCGTGGTATCAGTTAAAAGTGAAATGAATTCATGAATGGTTGACCTGAGAGATGGGTTCGATATATCGCGTGTCTGGTTGCCGTGGGCATGATATGGAGGTGTTGGAATAAGACTCTATCTAATGAAAGAGGTTTTCGGCTAGTATTTGGTGATTGTGGCCAGTTGTTGTGATTAGAGACTATCGTCTCGAGTGATTGGGTTGTTTGATACATCATATGATCTCACCCGGAGTGGTGAGTATGGCTTATTGCAGTGGATTCTAGTGTATCCTGAGTACAGGAATGGGACTAGCAATTGGTATATGATTTCAGAAAGTACAATGTGATTTATGGTTCAGATGGGCCGTGAAATTTTGACTATATGGTGTTTTCGGACTTGCGTGAGATAGGGTGACGTATGATCGCCCGAATATATGCTGGGTAAGGTCATTCAGCTATTGAGTTGCTTCTAGTACCACTCTGGTACGCTCGAGGACGAGCGTTTGTTTAAGTTGGGAGAATGTAACGACCCGGCCCGTCGTTACGGGAATTTACCACCCCGTCAGGTTACATTTTCATATATTATGCTTTTAAAACAGTATTAGAGTATATCGGGTGAGTTAGGAGTGATTTGGATCGAAAATGAAACAAATAGCATGTTTGAAGAAAGCTTGAATATGAAAAGTCAACCAAGAGTTGACTATTGAGTTAGAGTGTTCGGTACCGGATTCTGATGATTCGACTAGTTCCGGGGGATCGATTATGACTTAGGAAAACAATCAGAATTGAATTCGGAGGTCCGGTGTAGAAATAGGCTTGAATTGGCTAAGGTTGAATTTTGGCGAAATCTGAACGGTAGGTGAGATTTTGATCCGGGGGTCGGAATGGAATTCCGATAGTTGCAGTAGCTCCGTTAGGTGATTTTGGATGTGCCTGCAAAATTTCAGGTCATTCGGACGTCGTTTGGTCGGGTTTTTGATCGAATGTGTAATTTGGAAAGTTTTAAGAAATTTAGGCTTGAATCCGTGTGTAATTGGTGATTTTGATGTTTAGTATGGTGTTTTTATGGTTGGAATAAGTTCGTATCATGTTTTGGAGTATGTTGGTGGTTTTCGTTGGGGTCCCGGGAGTCTCGGGATGAATACGGGGGTCCAAACGGACCATTGTTGAAAGAAAAGAGAAAAATCTGGTTGCTGTCATAACCTCAGCAGACAATTGCTCTCCGCGATCGCGGGGATGGGGATGCGATCGCGTAGAGTCGGGAGATAAGGCATCGCGATCGCAGGGTAAGAGTCGCGATCGCGTAGAATTGATCGGGTGTTGATCGCGATCGCAGGCCAATATACGCGATCGCGTAGAAGAAGAAATGGGTCCAGGAGAAATATGCTACGCGATCGCAGGAGTGAAGGATGCGAAGGTTACAGGATTTGAGCATCGCGAACGCGTGACCAGTGTCGCGTTCGCGAAGAGTAAGGTTGGTTTGTTCATCGCGAACGCGTAGAGGATCACGCGAACGCGATGAACAATGGTGTCTGGCAGTGAATAAAAATCCAGAAACAGAGAGTTACGGGTTTACAACCCAAAACACAATTTTTGAGCTCTAGAGAGAAGAAATCACGGGAAATCATCGGGTATTCGTTGGAGGTAAGTTTTGTGGCTTAATTACATCATTTTAACATGAAATCCTTGGTTAATTCTCTGTAAATGGGAGATTAGATGTGGGTTTTAACCCTAGGCCTAAATTGTAGAAAAACAAGGATTTGAGTGGGCAAATGGAGTCCGATTTTGGTAAAATTGATATGCTTAGACTCGTATTAAGACGAGGGTTCCAGAAATGTGAATTTCGTAAATTTTCGGAATGTGGGCCCGGGGCTCGGGTTTTGACAACTTTGGGAATTTTGATGTAAATTGAGTTGTTTTGACTAGGTATCGTTCCATTGGTCTAATTTGATGTGTATTTACTATATTTGATCAGATTCTACGCGTGCGGAGCTTGATTCTCGTGGCAGTGGCATCGCGGAGTAGTCGTCGCGCTGTATTGAGGTGAGTAATAGATGTGGGTGATGACCAGCGGGTTCGAAACCCCGGTATACCACTTTGTGACGCTGTATAGCGGCGAGACACGCACACTCTCGAGAGTGCGGGGTCGATCATGAACTGGAGACTACATATTAGTCCAACCTGTTGATATCGTATTATTGGCTATTCTAGAGCCGTCGAACCTCCTTCTCGGACGGTTGCATATATGTATATATATATTGTGATAATGGCCACTCTTGAGCCGAGGAACCCCTTCTTGGGCGGTTGATTATACATGTGGGCCGTGAGCCACTTATTGGATCCCGCGAGGATCGTTATCATTGTCTTATCATATAGACATGCTAGTTTACTACTAGTCCGCAGCCATTTTTGTTATTATGCAAATTCCAATCTCTGGAACTTGATATTACTGTTTTCCAACCGAAAAATGATAAAAGAGTTTTCAAAAACTACTTTTGAGCCTCGCGAGGCCGTATCCGCATATTAGCCGACTAGTAGTGGATCGGGCCGCACGCCGCAGACGAGATATATGTTGGATCGGATCGCACGCCGCAGGATATCTCTATGAGACGTGCTTGGGCCGTAGGAGCCCCTCCGAGTCCGAACCCCCACAGGTGAGCACGGTACCCAAAAATTGGAGATCGGCTACACGCCGTAGCGGTCATATCATGCATTGCATTGCATTTAGCTACATCTCCTAGCTGTTATGCTATTTATTGGTATTTGTTGGTACAGGTACAGAGAATATTGATTCTATGACAGGGTAGCCGATTATAGCTTTACATAGTGCTTTATTGCGGATTTCTTATCCGCGCCGTCTTACCCTTGTTTATTACCACCGAGTCCGGCATACTTATTTTACTCCCCGCACCTCGTGTGCGCATCCGTGTACCTCCCGACAGTGATCCAGTAGCTGTGCGAGGCGACATCTGTGGGATATACGAGGTAGCTGCAGAGTCCGCAGGACCCGATATTCCTTCTCACTGTCTTTTTATTTTGTATTGACATTTCTTTCCGCACTTGGTATTTTGTAAACCTTTACACACTCATGTTCAGTAGAGGCTCATGACTCTTGACCCTTGGTCTATGGGAGTTAAGGTATTATGGGACTTGGTTCCCCGTTTTCAGTATATGTATCACTATTATTTCTTGAATTAATTTGCTTAAATGGGTTAAAGAGAGCTTCTAGCTCCGTGGTTGGTATGGATTGGTCAGGCTGGCTTAGCAATGTGCTGGGCGCCATCACGACCGGATTTGGGGTCGTGACAACACTGCTTGAGCATTGGATTTATTTTTGAGTTATGGGAAAAAAGCTAATGCATAGAAAGAAAAAAAAGATGATTTAAAGGAAAGAAATAAATAACACTAATGATGATGTTTAAGGGGAGGAAAAACTTTAACGGAAAAAGAAATTAGAAAACGCTTTAGAAAGAGAGATCAATAGTATATTAATAATGAAAGAAATAAATGCTTAATTGTTAACAAAATTTTAAATGCAAAAAACAATGAAAAAGGTATAAAATCTAAGAAAAAAGATAAATTTGATCCTTGGCCAAAGAAACATGCCACATCATCTTTTATTTTTCCAGCTTTATTATATATATAGATATAGATGTAGATGTATATTAACCCATGACCAGATTGCGTTATATATGCATATATTATATGTATATGGGATATGAGAAAAAATTACGATATTATATACGCATCACCACCTGATCAGGTGATATACATTGATGATTTTGCCTACAGTGGTTGAGATGATATGATGGGATGCTCATAGAGACTTGATGATGTTATGCACACATATACATATGCATGATATAACATTTATACACATATGCATGATATTATAAATATTTCATGATTCACTGAGTTATTTAGACTTACAAGTTCAGTCTTTTCCTCCATGTTTCTTCATGTCTATTATATACTGCTTTCGTACCTTACATACGCAGTACTTTATTTGTACTGATGTTTATTTTGCCTGGGGGCGCTGCGTTTCATGCCCATAGGTCTCGATAGATAGGTTGAGAGTCCTCCAAATAGGCTATCAGCTCAGCAGAAGGAGTTGGTGCGCTCCATTTGCTCCGAAGTTGCTTATTTGATCAATATGATTTGGACATGTATTGATTGGTATGGCGGGGCTCTGTCCCGAACTTTATGATATTTATCTACTCTTATAGGCTTCTAGACAGATGTCAGGTATATGGATACTTGTATGGCCTTGTTGGCCTATATTTTGAGTTATATAAAGGATCATGCCGGCCTCAAAGACATGTACTTCATATGTGTATGTCGATGTATCATGTTGGGTCATCCTATGTCAAGTATTCCCTCATGCTTTATTCTAGTTATCTCATGACAATCTTTCTGGTTCATTTACTATGATAGTATGATACGAAAGATACGTTACATTGGTGCTTGATTGAGTAAGGTATCGGGTACCCGTCGGGGCCCCTCGATTTGGGTCGTGACAACAATCTATCCAAACATTGTATACATCAAAACGATACAATACAATACAATATATTATGAAACAATACATAACAATCATCCAAACAAGTAGTGCTAACCAATTGCTAATTTTCTATTATCTTACTTTTCTCATTAAAGTATAAGACAAATGAAGTAACGTAACCCCATTTATCTTTAACAAAACTGATGCATATTGCCTAAATATATGCACTTAAAGCATTAGCAAATGACTAAATTATTACATTAATTTGCGAAATTAAACATTCCGTTATCTCAAAATTAACAACAACAATTGTAATCTCTATTGGGATTATCATGGCGTAAATGTTGTTACGCTCTTAAGATTTTGGCTATAAATTTCATGCCAAAGCACTCCATTATCCGGGCAAATCAACCACAGAGTAGAAACTAATTTAGAGAAAGATTATTAAGCCTAAAATGGCAAAACATCAAACTTTTTTATGTTTGGTCATCACCATTTTTGCTAGTTTTATAGTTGTAGCATTTGAAAGTAAACATGTTGAAGGAGCTGTGAATGGCGATGGATGGAGAAATGCCCGTGCTACATTTTATGGAGACAAAACCGGTGGCGAAACCATGCGTAAGTTATACTTGTACAAAACTTATGTTACAATATTTACACCAAAAATATTAGTAGTATAGTTATAAAAGCCAAATGATTTTCATACCATGAGATGGATGACATGAACGTCAATTTCACAATTATAATTTCTTTTCTTGGAAATGAAATGAATTTCCATCTAAAAAATTTGAGAAACAAAATTGAAGCTTGCTCAATTGATCGATGAAACGCCTTTATTATTGATAGGCTAGTGGTTCTGGTCACATACGAGGAAATGAAAATTTACTATGAACTCATATGAAGATTGAATTAAAAGAATGAATAGAAAAAGATGGTGTTACAAGAACATTTTCACATATGCAACTTGGTAGTATGGGAATGGGGATCAAAGATATGGAGCTTTTGCTCTTGGCAGTTTTAAGCAATGTAGCTTATGAGAGGTTTTAGTAGTTTTATTTTATATTTCCAAACCCCTGAGCCGAGAATTTATCGGAAACAGTCTTTCTACATTCACAAGGTTGGAATAAGTTTCTCGTACGGTACACATTACCCTCCTCAGATCCTACACGTGAGATTACACTGGGTTTATTGTTGTTATTTAATATTTCCAACGTACCCAAAAAAAAGTTTGCATGGTTTGGTTGTCTCAAAATATACATATTAACGAACACTTGGATACTATTACAGAGGGAGCTTGTGGCTATGGAAATTTGTTTCAGCAAGGGTATGGCTTGGAAACAGCAGCACTAAGCACAGCACTTTTTAACAATGGGGCAACCTGTGGAGCTTGCTTTGAAATAATGTGTGTAAATGCTCCTCAATGGTGCAATGCAGGTGTAAAAATTACAATAACAGCCACCAATTTCTGCCCTCCAAATTACGCAAAAACTGTAGATGTTTGGTGCAATCCTCCACAGGAACACTTTGATTTATCAGAGTCAATGTTCTTAAAAATAGCCAAATATAAAGCAGGGGTTGTCCCTGTAGTTTATAGGAGAGTCAAGTGCTACAAAAAAGGAGGGATTAAGTTTGAGATCAAAGGAAATCCATTTTGGATTCTTGTTCTTGTTTACAATGTTGGAGGTGTTGGAGATGTTACGAATGTCAAAATCAAAGGATCTAAAACTGGTTGGATTACTATGTCGAGAAAATGGGGCCAAAATTGGCAATCTTCTGCACAATTCGTAGGACAGAGTTTGTCTTTCCAAGTACAAACTAGTGATGGCCGATGGGTTCAATCTGATAATGTTGTTCCTCCTAACTGGCAATTTGGTCAGAATTTTGAAGCGAAGAATAATTTTAACCCTTGATGTATTCTGGAAACGGAAATGAATAATCTTTTCTAATCAATGAAGAGTTTATCAATCTTTTTTCTAAATTTCTGTTTGGTACGTTCATTCTCTATAGCTTTTAGTGTAATATATTACTTCCTCCTGCCCACAATAAATGAGTTTTTGGTTGTTTTCACACATTGAAATATTTACCTCCAATACTATTTAGTCCAAGGGCAATGTAGCAAAAAATAATTAATTTATTTTTGAAATCTAGAATAATCAGATATTTTGGACCACAATAAAATACCAAAAATTCACTTATGTAGACCGGAGGGAGTATAGCTAGAGATTTAAGAAACAAAGATAAATACAATTTCGCTTGAACTCATTTATCCACATGCATAATGTCATGACCCAAAATCCATTAGGATCGTGATGGCGCCGACACCAAGAAGTTAATTAAATTCTCATTTAGTATTTTTGAAATCATTTTTTTTCCTTACATTTCAAATAAATAATAAAATTTACTGAATAAATAATTATATCTTTAACAGCTTAAATATTGAATAATTTCATAATCATCTTAGAACCCGATGTCACAAGTGCACGAGCAATTTCTAGGAAATAAAGTACACTACGATAACTGTCTAGAATACAATTGGATAAAAAAGAATTAAAATACTCTGAAAGAGACTCTGCTGGCTGCGAACTGTCTCGAGAGATGCAGCTCACCTAAGTCTCCGTGTCAACCATGCCGCTGTGCCCAACGAGGCCACTAGACGTACATGTGCATATTTAACAAAAATGCACCGCACGTGTAGTATGAGTACGAAAATAACGCGTATTCAGTAAATATCTCGTCTAATCTCGAAGAAGTAGAGACGAGAGATCGATTTCGACAATTACTAGTGATCCAATAAATAAATACCAAAATGTATAGAAGCATGGATTTTATAAAGTGATTTCAAACTCAATAAGTATAAAGCAGGTAAACAATACTTTTTATAATAAGAGATTTCCAAAATATGTATTTCATCATTTATCAATTTATCTCATGCCAAAGAGGTAATTACCATTATCCATAAGTGTCATGGCAAGAAATACAAGCGTGCACAACCCTTATACCGCTTTTTTTTTCGAGTCCCTGACTGTCGTAAGCCGGTGCATTTTGTGTGCTAGACATATTTCGACCTGAAATCAAAAAATCTTTGACAAGAAAAAGTGTGATGAATAACATGTGTTATCAGAAAACTAACACTAAAATAGTCACTATTATCTTTAGTCCCACGATAGGCGCCAAACTATTTATCTTAAAAAAAGTGAGTAACAATAAAAGATAAGTTGTGATTTTAAAGATATGTGATATATTCTAATACTAGTGATTATACAAGTAATATTAGGCTTAAGTAAGAAGAGTTGGTGAACCAAAACAGTGTTGTTTGAGTAATAGGGGCCTCGAGCTTGATTAACCCAGGGACCTCAAGGTCATCTAAGAACAATAAAGTAAAGACAATAAAGCGAAGAACAAATATTGGGCATGATAAACAAGAAAAGCAGAGTAGAATATTCTATTACATTCAATTAGATATCCTTACAAATGATTGGGGTCCCCTTTATATAGGAGGGAAAAATCTTAATATGGTACATTTCCAATTATGATAAAGAATCCTATTGGTACAAGACTTGTACTATTTCGTTCAAATATTATCTTATAATTTAAGTTCTGACCCACGTGTTCTTGGAAATTCTCGCTCTTTCTTGAGTGCCCTCGAAATTGTACTGTACTCAAGGCAGATCATGACATGTCCTCGATTTATTTTTCGAGATGTGCTTACTCGGGCCTGGCTTGATTCTTACCTCGAGTTCCCCAGTGACGGAGCCAGAACCTTCATGAAGGGTGTTCAAAAAAAAACTATAGCTAGTGGGAATTAAACTCATGACCTTTATGTAAATTTTGAACACCCTTGACCACTAAACTACACTTTTGGATAGTGTTAAGGGTGTTCAAAACTTAATATATAGAGGTAAAAAATAAATTTTACCTTATATATACAGTGTAATTTTTCGGCGAAGGGTGTTCGGGTGAACACCCTTGCGCCCCCCTAAATCCGCCACTGGAGTTCCCCGAACCCAGGCTCGGAATGTAATCTCCAAACTCGAGCTCTTCGAATTTGACCATATACATGCATTATACTTTTACTAGTGACTTAAAAAAATCGAGAATTAACCGAATCGTATCGATACTGAAGAGAAACTGACATGATTGGGACATTTTCAAAAGGTTTAATTTTGGTTATACATAAAAGAAAAATCAAAAATTAATATGGTATAAATTTTATAAAATAACCCGACGAACCGAACCAATGACACCCTATAGCATAACTTACTCAATAAAAATTTAGTAAAAAGTCTAATGTCAGAATTTTAGACTTTGCTCATCGAGACTTTTCATGAACGCTAGAATTTTAAGCACGCAATAGTTATGGTGATTGTAAGATTTTACAACAAATCTTGAATTCACCAGGAATTTTCAATATTGTGGCTGAAAATTCTAACGATCGTCATAATTAATGGTGCTATAAAATTCTGGTGCCGAAAATTCTAGTGATCCTCAAAACCCAAAAGTTTTGGTGCTTCAAGCTTTTGGTGGGTAATTCAAAATTCAATTGAGCGTGTTTTAAAAATTTTGACACGGAGATATTTTACAAAAAGAAATTTAGTGAGGTCAAAATATGAATAATGGTTAAATTTTTTCTTTTTTTTGTTAGGTTAACATGTCCAAAACCTGAAACTCCTTGTCGAGATTGCATAGTATTTGCAAATTATACATCCAGAGCTTAAAGCGCACTCATGTTAAATAATGGTATAAAATATTGACAAGTAAGAATTGAGGTTATCCTAGAGGTGTCTAAAGGGCCAGGTTAGCCCGTTTTCGGACCGGCCCAGACTAGTTGAAACCGAGACCGACCCAGACCGGTACAAGGGGGCCGGGTGGGGCTAGGTTAAAGGAAAAGATGGGTTTAATACGTTTATCTATTTTTAACCGGTTAACCGGACCGGTCAAACCCGGTCAACACAAATACTATAGAACCAGCTAAATCAGCCCGGCCCAGACCGGTTAACGACTAGTTTCTTTTTGTTTCTTTTTCTTTAAATTATTGATTAGGCGGACTATGTTAGCCGTTGGCAACGGTCAACTACCAAGGAGTCATTGCCCAACGGCTGATTTGCACAATTAGCCCTTTTGGGCCAATTACCCTTTGAAAAACTATAAATAACCGCCCCTCCCCCTCTTTTTCATTTTTTCACCCATCTCTCATTTCTCAAACTCAAATTCACAATTCAAGTTAAATCATGCCTCACTTCTAGAGCTCGCTCATATGTTTGGGAACACTTTGAGGTGGTAGAAGAAACTCAACCGCGCCATTTGCTTTGGGACGATACGGGGTGGAATTACGGTGTATAATTGTGACGACCCGACCCGTCGTCTCAGGTGTAACCGCCCCGTGTTTCCTACATTGTGTTGCCTTATGTTTCATTATCCGTTCTGGGTGCGTTAGAATTAAATTGGAGTAATTTTGTTAAGAAATGAGAAACTTAGTCTCTTTTAAGAAGACTTAAGTTGGAAAAGTCAACCACATGTTGACTTATGAGTTAGAGTACTCGGAATCGAATTCTGATGATTCGGTTAGCTCCGGATGATGAAATGTGACTTAGGAGCGCAATCAAAAGTAATTTTGGAGGTCCGATGAAGAAGTTAGCATATTTTGGCGAAGTTAGTATTTTGGCGAATTCCGGTTGATAGGGGATATTTTGATCCGGGAGTCGGAATGGAATTCCGAGAGTTGTAGTAGCTTCGTTAGGTGATTTTGGACTTGTCCGCAAAATTTCAGGTCATTCAGACGTCATTTGGTTGGGTTTCGGAGTGAATGTGAATTTTGAAAGTTAAAGTTAAACTTAAGCTTGAATTTGTTGAAAACGGACGATTTTGATGTTAATGATAGAGTTTTGATGATTGGAACAAGTTTGAATAAGATTATAGGACGTGTTGGTACTTTTGATTGAGGTCCCGGGAGCCTCGGGTGAGTTTCGGGGTGGTTTCGGACTATTTCTAAGCCATTTTTAACTGCTGGTTTTTGGCTACAGCAGTGCTCTATGCGATCGCGGGGATTTGGTCGCGATCGCGTTGAGTATTATCGGAGAAAATCTTTAATGAATCGCGATCGCGTAAAGCTATTTGCGATCGCGAAGAAGAAATTTCTGTCGCGCAGGTCCTACTTCAGAAGCTCATATCTTTTTTTCTACAAGGAATTTTGAGGTGATTCAAAAACGAACGTTGTAGCACATTTTGTCTAGTTTTCCAAAAGATAAAGAAATAGTGATTTGGATATTTTCGTAAAACGTTATGGATGTTATACTATAGGCTATTCGAGGAGGATCTTTAATACACATGTATGCATTGGGAAGCATATATCTCAAAATTTATAAGGATTCAGGAAATGAGCAACAAATGCAAGTCATAGCCCTATGTGTCTAGTTTCCAGAACATCAAACCATTTATCATTTGGAGTTGTGTGCAAAAAGTTATGACTATTATACTGAAGTCTGTCCGGAAGAACCGTAATTTATGCACCGCGATCGCGAAGCCTTTCCCGCGATCGCGAAGGGTAATTTTTGGGCCAGAAATTTGTTCTCCGCGATCGTGAAGCATTTTCCGCGATCACGATGAACAAAATGCCTGGGCAGAATGTTTTAAAACATTCCAATCGCGAAAATAACCCATTTTTCCACCATTTTTGGTCACTCTTGAGAGCTTTTGGACGGGAAATGAAGGGGTTTCGACTGGGAATCGTTGGAGGTAAGTTTTATGAGTTAATTACATATTTTTATACAAGAATAATCCATGGAATTCATGAATTTATGGCTAAAAATCAAGAAAATAGGGCTTGGAGTAAAAAATCTTAAATTTATGATTTGAAGGGCCATTTGTGGTCCGAATTGAGAGTTCTTGGTATGTACGGACTCGTGGCGAGACGAGGATTCCAGAAATATGAATTTCGTAATTTTTTGGAATGTGGGCCCGGGGCTTAGATTTTGCCACCGCGACCGGGTTTTGGGGTCGTGACAGTTCAAAGTGTGGCACAGGCAATTTAAGGAGGCATATGAAGAGTTGTCTTGAGCATCCCTCGGAAATTCGTATTTAAGTTGATTTGAGATAATTTGTTTTAAAACTATTAGACGTATTTATGTTTAATGTTTTAGTTTGTTATATTAATTTGAAGTATTATTATGCTTGAAAATTTAGTTTTACTCTTTTTTTGTTAATTTACTTGTTAAAATGCAAACTTCAAGTTTGTAATTTTGAAATAAATGTAGCACTTGCAATTTATAAGTGCAGTTTTTCCATCTTCATTGTATTCTTTATATTTTTAATTTATACTAGTTTTAGGGTACGCGTGTTACGCGTGTATCTCATATTAATACATATAATTGTTTTATAAAATTATTTAAATATTATAAACATATATAATTGAGTTATAAAATAAAAAAGAAGGAAAATTATAAGTTTTTGAAGTGAAGAATATTGACGGATAAACATCTCTTGTGTTTCTCTACTACACACATTTGCTTTGTCATGAAATCAAACTCATATTTAATGATTATTTTTATTGCTTAATTGCTATAAACAATTAGTGTACTCTTTAGTTGCGTTTGAACCCATAAATTTTTAATATTTTTTGATAAAAATATTTTATATTTACATAAATGTCTATGGCTTGTTTAGGCCATAAATTTCAAAATTATTTTTTTTTCCTTAAAAGTCATACTCAGTTATACATTGCGAATGTATAGGCCTGAAAAAAAGTAATATATTAGTATCTCCTGCATAGCTAAAATAATTTTAAAAATGTAATAAGAAAATTTTAGTTGATTTTAAGGTCCTAAAATATTAAAAATAATTAATTAAATTTTCCTCAAGGTGAAATATATATTTAAAGGACACAAAAATCGATCAGTATTTCGTGTTGAATCTTCATTAAAAATATTTTTTATAATACTTTAATCAACCTTTTTACTCTTTAAAAGTAATGTTTATACCGGATAAAGTAATATGAATATCCTAAGTAATAACATGTAAAGTATTATAATTATATTAATTACTTTTAATATTTTAAATATTAGGACTTCTTACATTGTTAAATAAAAATTTTTTAATAAAATATGTAGGAAGATTTACTTAAAACTAATTTAATTTCTTATAAATAAACATATAATATATTGTTATTAATTTAAATATATGAATTAGAGTATCTCATATATATTTTAAATCCAATATTGTAATTGGCGTTCAATTTTATATAGGTATATATTACAACGTGTAAATAAAAACTTAAAGTATATTATAGTATTTATTATTAGTATAAATTATTATTATTTTTAAGTGTAGGCTTATCATTTGTAAACTTACTTAAAAAATACTTTTTTGCTAATGTGCTTGTAAGTTTGATTGTGCGATTTAGATTGTATAGTCAAATTCAACCTTTAAAGACTCAGAATTAGATCTATTTTTGTTAGTAAATACTTAATGTACATGTAGGAAAGAAGCTATATTAATTTACACAATTAATATAAGGAATATATTTATGTAACCCAAATATTAGGAGTTTCTTCATAATTCAAATAAGGAAAAAATTTAATAATTAAAAATTTAATTGATTTTGAAGTGCTAACTTTTAGGAAATTAACTTAAATTACTATTTTGCCCAATATAAAATTTATTTTTAAAGGGTAAAAAAGACGAACGGCATTTCGTTAAGGGCCTTCGTATTTTTAATATAATACTAGATTTAGTATACGTGCGTTGCACGTGTATTATGCGTTATACACAAAACAACATATTTTAATCAGGTAGAATAAGAATGAATTAAGTATAAAGGTGATTGATGATACAACAAATATTTAAATGGTAAACTGTCTACAATAGTGCATATTAAATTGAATAAGAATGAATTAAGTGTAATAGTATTTGAGGATGTAAAAAACGTTATTACATTAAAGAAATAATTGTATTGAGCGAGTAGACACTAAATTAAGTATTATAATGAAGCATGGGTATGGTGATGTTGCGAACCATTAGTCAGACTGTTGCTACCATTTTAATGTCATTTGTTGAACAATGTTGATGTGCGCCCCATGAAGAATCCTGCTTTGGTTGATGCTGGTAAGAGGAGGACACCTCTAAAATAACATTATTGTCGATGCATTCAGTGAAACAGTTCAAAATCTGTAAAAATAAATATAATTATATAGTTATAATATATGTAAAATTCATGCATAATATGTATAATTAAATTGTGTATAGTTGAGGAAGTTTCATAAAAAAGAAAATATTGCTTGAAGAATAACAAAAGATCATCATACAATTATGTTTCTATGATATATGCTATGTTATGGTGGTGAGAATGTGTGTATATCCTATCTCAATAAATACGAAATAGAAAAAACTACATAAATATTTTATTATAAATTATTGAGTAACGAATAAAGATGAAAGAGGTACAATGTCTTCAAAAATCCAAGCAGGAAATAATATAAATTATCAGTTAAGCTTTCAATTTAAAGAAACACTTACAAATTAATTTTATGAAAATAACTCCAATTTGTAAACCTGATAATAGATATTATCTAAAAAGAATATTGTTGAAACACTTACGGAATCACATTTCAAGAATAGTCATGAGTAAATATCAATCAAATTTATAAAAAAAAACACTTGTAAATTGAGTTTTACTAATCGTGAATATGATATATGAAAGAAATGTTAAGGGAAAAAATTGTTCTTATGTGGTTAAAAATTTAAAATATAATGACAAAAGGTCGAAGAATCATTTTTCCGGGATTTTTCTTGTCAGAAACAACTTTGCCTATTTTTCATAGTCTTTCATTTTCTTGATATTGCATCCTTATTCGGGAACACTAAAATCTACCAAATTAAGCTTCAAAATTAGAAACAACTACATAAGAGTTATCTAAAAAAGAACAGATACTTCATTGAGGAATATAGGTGAGAATGCTCTCCCATCTAAATTTTCAAATAATATTATATTTTTATTACATAGTTTAAATAAGAAGAAAAATATAAGGTAAAATACTAAAACTTTTAAAATCTTATATAGAAATTCTTACAAAGTAGTTAAAATAAGGAAAAAAATTACTCCTAAATATTACAAAAATATTAAATAACTAATCTGTCTAGTATGCAATTTATTTTTAAACGGCAAAAAAGGCAAACAATATTTTGCTAAGGGGTTTCATGTTTTTAATGCAGCGCATAACCCTCATATTAATAAGAATAAACTTTTAAAAATAATATACGTGAATGCAAAATTTAAATTAGATTGTGAATGGATTTAACTACTAATACAAATACGTGAATTCAAAATTCAAGACTAATACAAATCTTTTTGCTCAATACCCGAAAAACACAAAGTTTTGATAATAAAATATAAAATCATAGTTTCTTTAATAGAAATAGTTGCTTATACAATTATAATAAGGTTTAATTGTGTATAATTCAAATAGACAAAGAAAATATTATTAAAAAATAAATACTCTTAAATCAAAAAGAAGTTTAAAGTGTTTTGTTTTTTTCTAAACCTAAAAGGAGTACAACATATGAATGAACTTGAAATTTGAATAATATGTCAAATTGAGCTGCGTGTGAATAATATGTCAAAATTCTTCTAAATCTAAAAAGACAAATTTGATACTCCAATGTATGAATGAACTTGAACATGAACGAAACTTTCATAATGTAAATTCAAGGTACTTGAAATTTTAGAACATAAAGGTATTAAAACATAAAAGTTATAAATATTAGGAAATAATTAAATGACTACTCCTAAATAATAGGGAACTAATTAAATGACTTTTCCTAAATAGAAGGAAATTAATTAAATCTTTATTCCTAAATACAGGAAAATAATTAAATAATATTTTTAAATATTAAAAAAATAATGGAAAGACTATTTTGTTCAGTGTGACATTATTTTAAAAAGGTAAAAAAGGCGAACGACAATTTGCTAAGGGCCTTCGTGATTTTATTATACGCCAAAAATCTATGTAATTAGGGTTTATAATAACTTGTATGTATATTTAATGTTAGATAAAAAATAGTATGTAGTAATAATATTATGGAGAGTAAAGTTTTATGTCAATATGCAAAAGAAAACTTGGCGGCGATGTATAGTTCTAAATATTAGGAGTTTCTATATAGTTAAAATATGAAAAAGATAATTTGATTTTAAGATTCTAAATAATAGAAGTTTAGTTAAACTATAACTTTGTCTAATATGAAAGCTATTTTAAAGGATAGAAAATAACGTTGGTTGTTACCTCGTATTAATTTGTTACCTTGGATTGCATAAGTTGTTCTTTATGAGTGTTGCCAGCAATATTACTCTTTGGCCAACTTTATCTCCCCTATATTCTCCCGTCATGATACTATCAACTATACCTTGCGACATTTCCCTTCTAAGTAGTGTTTGCTCTAATCTAAAGAATTCAAGTCGTGTTGTTTCTACCTTGATGTACATGTCAGATACTCTTAGACTATTAATTGAGACACATTGGTCTAATAATTCTTTTTCACTGGCCATTGCAAGTGTACCTAAAATAAAGCATGCATAAGAGTTTTATAAGTTATCAAAGTGACTAATTCAATAATTGATTATTTATGATATAAGGAAGATTGTTTACCTGAACCGACGTATTTGTTGAAATCTGAGTGATTCAAACATGTAAATTGCAATAATGCAAATCATGTAGTATTAATAACACAAATTAAAGCAGATAGTCTAATTTTTAATTCTTTTTAAAACAAGCAACTTGAGCTGGCATAACAATTATAAGTATTATTAATTATACAACAAAGAAAATAAATAATACTAATATTTAAGTGATAAGACTTAGATCGAATGTCTAACCGATTTTTTGTGATGAATTGCAATTCTTCAATAGGCTGTAATAAATTTGTAAATTACGTTAAATGTGAAATTAGCCATTATTCAAAAACATGAAACAAAAATTATATCATAAAAATGCAACAATAAAAATTAATTATTGATACAACACTAAAATTTGGCGCATGCAAACGTGCTTGCAAAATACGAAGTAGCAAAAGATGTTGATATTAGTAAAAGAAACAACACCTGCAATCGCGATGTTGGAATAAGGTGAACTTTGATGAGTAAATTGTGACATTGAGCTTCTTTATAGAAGTATTATGGTACACAATTTAACACATAAAAGAAATTATATAAAGTAAACTTGGTGTGTAGGTCAAAGAGACAAGAAAAATTTACCAAATAAAAAAAACTTCAATCAAAATATTTCCTTGTATCGTCATGCACAAACAATTTAACCCAAAATATGGCGTGAAACTTTACTTCGTAAGTATAGCCTTATATTACAACTATATTAAATTTAAAATTAGATCTTCTTACCTAGTTCAAGTATGGAAGGTTTTAATAACTAATTGATCAAAGTCATAAATATTAGAAGTCAAATTCTTTAAACACTTTCCTTGTATGCAAAGAAACGTTACAATTTTTTTTTTTTTTTTTGTGTGTGTGTGTGTGTTAAGTTTCTTTAGGTAAGAGACGTTATAAAGTTTAACCAATTAATTAAGGCAAAGTGTACTTTTTTTGTGTTAAATTTCCTTACGTAAGAAACGTGACAAATTTAATGAGAGTAAAAGTTTAGGATTTTTTTTTGTTAAGTTTCTTTATTAGGTAAGAAACGTGACAAAGTTTAACCAATTAATTAAGGAAAAGTTTAATAACCAATAATTGAAGAAAAATTTACCAATAAATTCGAAAACTAAATTAATTAAGTGAATCTTTTTGGATATTTATGAAATATTGAAATTACTATATTGTCCTATGGGAACTCTATGTTTTAAAGGGTAAAAAAGGCGAACGGCATTTCGCTAAGGGCCTTCGTGATTTTAATATAATATAGAAATATAGATTAATATAACATACAATAGTTATACAAAATACAAAAATGAAAAATTACACTAACCCAGCCCGGCCCGACCCGGCTCCTTGTACCTGTAACCCTTATGGTTATTTTTTACCCGGATGAACCCGAATCCGTTAAACGTGGTAATCCCCAACTCGTAACCGGCCCGGACTCTAACCCCGGTTCCTATATTTTTCTACCCAACCCGTTCTGGCCTACCCGTTAGACATCCATAGGTTATCCTATTATCCTTTATTCAAATTTTTGAAATAATTTCTTTACTCTCAAGAATATAAATAGAAAATACAGTAAAAGAGAAAAGATACGAGCTTAAAACATAGCATGCAGAGTAATGTGCCTTCTTTTTCTTTAATTTTCTTCTCTTCCTTTTTGTTTATGTGTTAGCCTTTAATTTTAAGTCACTTGAAAAGATTAAATATGCATCCAGTAAGAAAAAGTTGGATGAAAATAAGTTAATTTTGTTACCGAAGAAAATAAGATAACATACGAAGAGCAAACTTGTTCATTTATAGGTTATAGAATAATTTTTTCCACAAAATACGTTAAAGAGATGTTTTATAGTACTGAAAATCAACCGAGAAATTTTCCACAAAATATGGATGAAGTGAAACTATTTATCTATCTAGGTAGGTACAAGTAACAAATTAAATTTGACAGCAATTTTTTTTCAACACCTGCCCCGATGTTTTCAAACAAATGAATATTATCCCCCTCTTTGTTGATCTTTTCATTACTGATCATCATAAAAATTTCATGAATATTTTATCAAGTGTTTTACTTTAAATAACTGTCAATCACTCATTTTTCCCCATCGATTGTTATGAAATAATAAAAGTAGAAAAACAATATTATAGAGAAAAGTAGAGAGAGAGTGAATTCTTATTGATTTTGGAATGAGTTATAATGTAATAGAACCCTCTATTTATAGGGAGATGGTGACTTAGCCACCAAGTAATAAACCCTAGAATCTCTCTAAATATGGATATTCACCATAAATAGAATTCTATTTATAACACTCCCATTGAATGTCTATTTAAGAGAAAATATTCCTCGTTAAAACCTTAACTAAAATAAAACTCAATGGGAAAAGAATTATAGAAAAGGAAAAAGAATACACATATCTAACAATACACCTTTTGGTTGCCTCGTTAAAAACCTTGCAAGGAAAACCAAGTGGGACAAAACCTTGTAAGGGGAAAAGAGTACAACGCGCATTAACTCCTCCGGGTGAGAGCATCAATTCACATCATTGAGCATTCACATCCCAATCTTGTGCACTAGCTTCTTGAAGGTTGACGTCGATAAAGATTTTATATCAGTTTCAATGTATATTCATAATGACATAACATAGAGATATCTTCATTCGTATATTCAGATACCTGAATCTCTCATGAGATTTTATGATGTGTTATGTCATGTGATCTTCTAGAACACTTGCCTCCTTTATTATGATCATTTTAATCATTTGCTCATCTTCTTTATCAAGAAGTTTATTTGAAACTGATCTGTCTATACGATTTAAGCGTACCATAGACTTTGTCATTCTAGGACTTATTATAATATGAGCATTTGCAGTGAGAATATAGTTACTTTCTTTGGGTCGGCAAATGCGTCCGGCATGTTTTGCAATATATTGCAAATGAATTATCTATTTATGAATTTCAAGTTCATATTATTTTATTGGAGGATCTAGATGTATACATGATAATTCCTTCCACGTAACTTTTTCTCAACTATTTATCATGTCTCCCCCTAATGTTAGAAAAACTAACTTGTTTTCTCAACTTTGAGAACTCATCTTTGTGTTTTATGGTGTTAATCAAAATATACACCGCATATCAATAATAATAAGATGAAATTATTTGGTTCCTGACCATGAACCACTTGTGAGGGGAGAAAATAATATACTTTCATATATAACGTATACCAAACTAATATAGATAACTTTGTTCTCATAAGCAATTGTTTAGCTATTAAGTGGAGGCACTCAATAAATCATTTTTCTAAACCAACTATGATGTAAACCAACTTATCAAGATGAACTTCTTGAATAAAAAAATTTGGAAATTATGCTCTAAATCAAATTATTGAGCAAGTTACCTCGCAAACACAATGTTGCAGGTTATTAATAATCGCACATGTAACCATCTCATAAATGCATCTTATGTGGTATACATGGCAGGTGAATGGGCCCCTATTCACCTTTGATATTTTCAGCATTCATGGATTCAATCCCAATTTTAGTTGATCTATTAATTAATGAGAACAAGCAATATAAGAGAATTCATAAAGAACTTTCTAGTTCTTTAATATTTACCCACGTGAATTCTTTATTGTTTTTGCACGTCATACTTAAATTGATATGGCTAAATCAATTATGCCAACTGGATAAATTATCAATATTGATAAAGTTCAGATTTACACCATGACTAGTGCAATTATTAATAAACTCCAAGTTTATTATGATATAAATTTTTATATCAATAAACATTCACTTTATTGTGGCATTTTTTATTTGTCTAGTACAAACTAGAGAAAAGCGAGTAACTTTTCACATACATATTACCCCGCTACAAGTTGTAGTAATAGAAGATATTAAATATTTTATTTATTTATAGTCTCAATATAATCAATCGCTTTTGCGTATACTTTGGAAGCTGAATAAGTTTCTTTAAGACGTACTACAACACAACACCTTATTGGTAATCAATTGTGTTTCTCCAAAATAGTATTAATTGGCTCTTCTAGAACTCTCAATTAATTTTGGTACTACCACATATTCATCAACATCCATATGGTGCATATCTCTATTAAAGAGAAAGTCATATCATCATAGTTATGGTCAAAATTATATGCAAGATCTGCTTCTTGAATTAGTATTATTCTTTAATAATCACATTATCCAAATATTTGGGCGTACAATAGGTACGTGCAATGATCATTCATGCCATAATAATGATATTATTTTCTTATATCATCTCAAATCTCCTTCTAGGGGTGAGTGGAGTATATTCACCACTACTAGCACGCTCATATTCTTTGAAGAATGAATATGTATTCATAATCAGATGTTTCTCACATTCACATCATGAATGGACCATAATCATCTATATGTGCTTTACAAGATCTCATGTCAAATCGATGACAAATATTTTTCACAAAGTGAAAGATTATTTTGAGAATCCTTATTGTTCTCGTTACCACAATGATGACGATTATAATTTTGTCTATTGCCACGTCCACATCCATTGATACATTCACGGTAATAATTTTGTCTTCTTTCATACTTATCACATATTGTTATCACATTCTCTTAAGGGAATGAGAATGGAGCAAATTCAATAGGACGGGTATATATGCACTTCTTATGCCCATAATCATACATTAATTTGATCATGGCAAGACATAAAAATTTTACCACTTCATGTGATTATAATTTCTTACAAACTCCATTAGAGTTATAAATAAACTTTATTGTCTTTGCTTGTATATAAAATCAAATTATATAATTTAAAAGAAAAAAATAAAGTAAAATACTTACCTTAAATCCAGAATTTAATCATGATGAAAATTCATAGAACAATTGACAATCATTATGATCAATCTCAAAGCTTCTACTCAATTGGTTAGAGTTTCGTGGTGATAACGAGTTATGAAATAATAAAAGTAAAAGAACAATATTGCAGAGAAAAATAGAGAGTGAGTGAATTCTTATTGATTTTGGGATGAATTACAATGGAATAGAACCCTCTATTTATAAAGAGATGGTGACTTAGTCACCAAGTAATAAACCCTAGAATCTCTCTAAATATGGACATTCACCGTAAATAGAATTCTATTTATAACAATAATCATTTATTTAAATTACTTAGAATTTTTACACATTACATCCCTCAAATATCAACAAATTCGAATTTTGGACCTTGTGATTTCTGATTAAGTACATTCAACCTTCAATTAATTTATATATGCACTTTTGATCCCCTTGATTGTAAATCTTCACAAATATAATAAATTATTAATTGCTAAACTGCTTAATTGTATATTTGAACATACTATAATTCTAGAAGTTATCCAAATATATTTATTATATAAAGAGACCAAAAATATACATTTTAATTACCTCAAGGTTATATGTGTTTTGCCTAATTTATGAGAATCAAAGTCAAAGGCAAAGTCACCTTTAAGGATGGTCAATTAATTACATTTCGTCGAAATATTACGAAAAAATTACACTGTATATATAAATAAATTAATTTAGTTGTATAAACAGAAATCAAGCAATCATTATCGAGAAATTTTTTACTTATTTCAAGTCTGAACACCATTAGAAAATTTTCTTAGTTCTCCACCGATCAATAGGAATTTATCAAGAATATGAATCTGTCACCTCTATTTGTTTAGTTTTTGGAATTGGTCTTCCCATTCTTTTTCTTTGTTCACTCATGATTTAATTTTATTAAATCAATACTGACAGAGATTTTTAAGTATCTAGAAAACATTTCTGAGTTTGAGTGTTTAAAATTTATACAGACATAATTCAAGGCAGTTAACAACTACAAAGAAATTGACATCGTTTTTCTCTCTTAGTTGAATTAAAATATGTTTGGGACATTTTATCCATCGAAATAATGATTTTATCAGTATCAACATTTATCATTTTTTTTATTCAATCATTCGCTTTAAACAAAATGTAATTTACGAGATAAGCCAAGTTCTTTTTTTCTTAAGTATCAAAGTGAAATGATCAATAGGTACTCTAAAATATTAATCTAACTAGTACTCGTAGTTTCCACATTCCTATAAGTAATCGGATTATTGTAATGTATAATAAATTACATTAAAGACCCAATATTAGAAAAGTAAAAAAGAAAGAAAAAAAAACCTCTTCCTTACATTTTACTGCTAGCCACTTTCAATTTTATTTATCTTACTTTTCTCATTAAAATATAAGACAAATGAAGTAACTTATCCCCATCTTTAGCAAAACTGACGCAGATTGCCTAATTATATGCACGTAAAAGCAAATCATGACTAATTGGGAAGACCAGCTAAATTGCAGCAATCTTACTATAATAGCAAATGACTAAATTATTGCATTAATTAGCGAAATTAATTATTCCGTTATATCCAAATTTACAACAACAATTTTAATCTCTATTGGGATTGGGATTATCCTATTTTCATGGCCTTAATGTTGTTACCTCTTAAGATTTTGGCTATAAATTTCACGCCAAAGCACTGCATTATCCAGCCAAATCAACACCAGAGTTGACATTAATTTAGAGAAAGATTGTTAAACCTAAAATGGCAAAACATCAAAGTTTTTTATGTTTGGTCATCGTCATTTTAGCTAGTTTTATTGTTACAGCATTTGAAAGTAAACAGGTTGAAGGAGCTTTGAATGGCAATGGATGGAGAAACGCTCGTGCTACATTTTATGGAGACCTAACTGGTGCTGAAACTATGCGTAAGTTATACTTATCCTTTACTTATAACTTATTTACAATATTTACACTAAAAATATTAGTAGTATAATTATAAAAGCCACGTGATTTCCAAACCATGAGATGGATGGCATGAACATCAATTTCACAATTACAATTTTCTATTTTTTCTTTGAAATCAAATAAATTTTCCATCATAAAAGAAACTGAAAAACACGAGTGAAGCTTGCTCAATTGATGAAACATTTTTTTAATGATATCATAGTAGTTTTGGTATTATATTATAACACCATATAATATAATATGGTGTTATATTATAGGAACGTTGTCACATATGTGTAAAAAATGTTTGCAACTTTATATTTGCGACATATATATTAACAAATAGTATTTGGATATTATTGCAGAGGGAGCTTGTGGCTATGGAAATTTATTCCAGCAAGGATATGGCTTGGAAACAGCAGCACTAAGCACAGCACTTTTTAACAATGGGGCAACATGTGGAGCTTGCTTTGAAATAATGTGTGTAAATGCTCCTCAATGGTGCAATGCAGGTGTAAAAATTACAATAACAGCCACCAATTTTTGCCCACCAAATTTCACAAAAACTGTAGATGTTTGGTGCAATCCTCCCCAAGAACACTTTGATTTATCAGAGCCAATGTTCTTAAAAATAGCTAAATATAAAGCAGGGGTTGTTCCTGTTGTTTATAGGAGAGTCAAGTGCATCAAAAAAGGAGGGATCAAGTTTGAGATCAAAGGAAATCCATTTTGGATTCTTGTTCTTGTTTACAATGTTGGAGGTGTTGGAGATGTGGCCAATGTCAAAATTAAAGGATCTAAAACTGGTTGGATTACTATGTCGAGAAATTGGGGCCAAAATTGGCAAACTTCAGCACAATTGGTAGGACAGAGCTTGTCTTTCCAAGTACAAACTAGTGATGGCCAATGGGTTCAATCTGACAATGTTGTTCCTCCTAACTGGCAATTTGGTCAGAATTTTGAAGCCACGAATAATTTTAACTAGTGATGTATTGAGGAAATGATTAATCGTTTTAATCAATAGAGTTTACAATCTTTTCTCCTTACTTGTGGGATTACACTGGATTATTGTTATTGTTGTTTATTCATCTTTTCTCAAAATTTGTGTTTAATACATTCATTCGCTATAGCTTTTAGTGTAATATATTTACTTATGACCATAAGAGCTAGATTAAGAAACAAAAGATAAACAAAATATCTCCATTCAACCCATTTATCCACATACATAATAAATTAACTTCTAGTTATAGAGAGGATCTACCATTAACTATTGGCTGAATGAAGAGGTGTCAAAATATAAAAAGAAAAGTTAAATACGAAAAAGCCATGGAGATTCAAAATATAATATATATGCATAAAATAGAGTATTTTTACCTACCAACATTGTGTAGAGGAGTGTGGCACTTGACACCCCTTAGTTATACGTGGCTCGGCAAATGCCCATAACACGCCAATAATCAATTTTAATTCACTTATTCACATACGTAATTAAAATTAATAATCAAGCCTTGTATGTTCATTACTTCATTTGTGATACAAGGAATTCTAAGTTTTTGGTGGAAGATCCTCCTATAGTTATGCTGTTTCTAGCCATTTCCTTCAACTTAAGTGAGTTTGCTCTTATGCTGTCATCTGACAATAAATCCTCCACTTTTCTCTTAATTTCATATCTGGATATAATTCCCTTCTCATCTGCATTCAACGATAGACCTATTTTCCAACCATCAGATATACAAGTTTGTGTATACAATTGATCTCCAAAATAAGGCCAACATAGAAAAGGTACACCCATACTTAAACTCTCCATCGTCGAATTCCAACCACAATGAGTCAGAAAACAGGCAATTGAAGGGTGAGCCAACACTATTTCTTGAGGCGCCCACTCAACAATCTTCCCACGATTACCCACTCTCTCTGAGAAATCACTCGAGTACAGAGCAAACGAACCATTTGCTAGGCCTGACCAGGCCACCCATAAGAATGGTCGATTCATAAGCTCGAGGCCTAATGCCAATTCTTCAACCTGTTGTTGGCTGAATCTTGAAGTGCTGCCAAAGGCTACATAAATAACTGATTTTGGAGCTTGTTTGTCAAGCCAGGTTAAACAACTTGAATCTTCTGAATAAAAGCTACCAGCAGATTGTCCATTGGCAAGTAATGGACCAACAGGAAGAATATTGGTGGTTAAACTTGAAGCTGAAGGGGCAAGTTCACTAAACCAGTTGCAAATGATCCAGTCTGAACTTATCATCCAATCGAAAATTTCTTTAATTGATGCAAACATTATTTTTTGCGCATCCGCGCCCTGCGGATGGTACCACGTAAATTCAGCAGTGCTCATGGCTGGTAAATTTGGTACAACTTGAATCTTCTCATTCTTTAGTGGAATTCCTGCAAGAGTTACAATCTTCCCAAGGTTAGAATCATAAGTGTGTCTCAGCCTATGTTTGTCATGACACTACGTTTAGAGACCGGTCCAAAATTTAAACTCGATCGATTTAACCTTCACATTTTTCACCATTCAACTTAACTAGTAGTTGTACACGCGCGATGCGCGGTTAGTATTAAAAATATTAATTAAATTAAATTATGATCGGGCCTGTTTGATCCTATTAGATTATATTGCTTTAATAAAATTCAATTGTTATCGTAATTGTCAATACGATATACCCAGTAATGATTCAAAGGTACTTATATAGTTGGCGAATAACTTTTTTGTTCTATTTTTTATATTAAGCAATATTTAATATTCGCTTTCTTTTTGTCATTTATGAGAAGATTTATAATTTATTACTATTGAAATATTTTTTATTTAAAATTTATTCTATTATTCTGAATAATATTATCTAAATTCTAATGAACAAAATCTCTGTTAAACTAACGGGACTTTGAATAACTTTCTGTTATGTATTTTTCTTTATTATATCATCTAATATTTAATGTTATTACATTGCTAATAGAAAGTTTTATTAGCATATTAATTTATTAAATATCTTTCTTTGAAAGTTTTTTTATGTCCTTATTTTTGTTTTATTTATTTTAAAATAATTTTAAAACTCCAACTTGAAACTAATTCCCAATTTGAATTGGTAATTTTATTATTTTTTAATTTTGTTTTTTATTTTAAAACTTCAACTTGAAATTACATCCCTATTTGAATGGGTGATTTTTCTTCTCTTTCTTTTGTTTTTTATAGCTAATTTTTTTTTGCTTTTTTATTTTAAGATAATTTATAAACTCCAACTTGAATTGATAGTTATTATTTTATATATTTTATTTTTTGTTTTTAATTATATTTAATTATAAGATATCTATATTTATTAATTCAAATAAAGTAACCAATATATATATATATATATATATTGTCACGACCCTAGTTCACCAATCGTGAACCTGTCATGACGGCACGCAGTCTTCGCGACTAGGTAAGCCTAACACGATGCGGAATATACAATTTCATGAATAAAAGATAAGATAACAGCGGAATAATATAAATGAAATGTAATAAGTGCCGCTCGGCACATACACTTTATTACTGATAAATTTTTTTTATTTTAAATTTTATTATGTTGTTCTTAATAATATTATCTAAATTTTAATGAATAAAATCTCTGTTAAACTGTATTTATCGTTATGTATTTTTTTATTATATCATCTAATATTTATTATTATTATATTTTTAATAGAAATATTTATTAGCATATTACTTTATTTAATATTTTCCCCTGAAAGTTTTTTAATTTCTTTATTTTATTTTTTTATTAAAATAATTTTAAAACTCAAATTGAAACTACTCCCAAATCTACTTGGTAATTTATTATTTTTTTAATTTTATTTTTTATTTAAAATTACTTTAAAACTTCAACTTGAAACTACTCTCTGGTTTGAATGGGCAATTTTTCTTCTCTTTTTCGTTTTTTATAGATAAATTGTTTTATTAGCTTTTTTATTTTAAAATAATTAAAAACTCCAACTTGAAACTACTCTCACCCATTTGAATGGGTATTTATTTTTTATATATTTTTATTTTTATTTTTTTGTATTATAGTTAGTTATAAGATATCTATATTTATTAATTCGAATAAAGTAACATATATATATATATATATATATATATATATATATATATATATATATATATATATATATATATATATATATATATATATATATATATATATATATATATGTATGTGTGTGTGTGTGTGTGTGTGTGGAGTAGTTTTTATTATATTTTATTATTTTTTATTTTTATATATATTTAAATTCAAAAATAATAACTAATAACTAATTATAAACTAAATAACTATGCCATATGTCAATTTTTTAGGTTGCCACTTGGCTTAAGGAGATGGCTTTTTCCTCTTCTTATAATAATATATAGATGCTCTTTTGCAATTATGGGTTCAAAATCTAATACTATTTATTAAAATTTTGATGATTTTTCTCGATGTTTCTAGGTTTTGCGTAAAAGAATTATTAGATTCAGTTGAATCCATCGATCATAATTGCATTCGAAACTGAGTCTGATTTCCATAAAACCAATTTAAATTTGCTGATGGAATATTAACAAGAATTGAGTCACTTTTCAGATGTCTCTCGTTTTGTTTGTTTCCATGGGCAGACAAGCAATGTCAACAAGAAATGTTTAGGATAGTAATAATGAGGATAAGGGACACTTAGCTTACCATCAGTGTCAATAACTTTTGCTTCAATAAGCTTAGATATATTGAGCCCCAAGGCCAAGCATCCTGGTGTAGAACAGAGATAAATAGCAGTCTTGATCCCCAATTTCTTAGGAATTTCGATCAGAAATCCTAACGGTGAATCGAGTATAACACTAGTGACCTTGTCACTGCCCTTGTTGAGTAAGTCCTCCAAATGAGCAGGCATAACTTTCCTAATACTTTCAGACAATCTATGTAAATCTTTCCTATCATCCTCAGGATTGAGCCCATCAGGAACTGAGACTAGACGAATCATTCCTTCCCCAGAATCTGGAATTTCATCGAACAAAGTTGCAGACGAGAACTCTGTACTCACAAATGAGACCTTCAACCCATACTCAGCTATACGTTGTGAAAGCTTGATGAGGGGTGCTGCGTGACCTTGTAAAGGATAAGTCATCACCAGAACATGGCCAGGACTGCCAGAAAGTTTACTGTCATTGGTATCCATGGACAATTTCAGGTACCACTTCTGGGATATATTTGTTTGATTTTATACAGTTTGTATGAGATGAGGATCTAGATTTGTACACAGCCAAAGTTGATGCATGGTTTGTTATAACAGAAAGAGGGTACATTTTTTCATTCCCGAGTATATAGCTGATTTAACTCACTTATCCTGATCTATAGCTGATTACACTCATTACCTTGGTCACGTACCTTTTCAATTTAGTCAAGAATTAGCAAAATCTGTATTACTTTAATTTGGGACTGTTGACCAGTTGATTGAAATATGGAGTTTCATGTTTGTGTGGTACAATTGTTCAGTTGAAAGTTTTCCTTTCTTTTGCGATATACAGTGCTTTTTCTTGAAAGTTGAAGTGTATGGCCAAACTTTTAGAAGGAAAAAAAATATTTTTGAGGACAAGCAGAAACAATTTTGGAGAAGCAAAAAAAAAATTACTACATTTCCTTCCTAGAAGAAAATACACTTAGAAACACTTTTAAAAAACTTGGTCAAACACTAATTGCCGTTTAGAAGTGCTTCAAATTAATCAGCCAAACACAAGCTATTTTTCACCAAAAGTACTTTTGAAAAAAACCACTTCTCAATATAAGCTGATTTGTTCGGCCAAGCAGGCTAATAAAGTGCTCGAGAAGCTTTCCTAACGAGCTTTTTTTATTACGCTAGCAAAATTTAAAGCTCCCACAACTAGACGAAGTTAAGTTCACAAACTTCCCAAGAAAACAAATGCCAATATCGCGGGATTACACTAGGTTTTTTGTTGTTGTTATAGTAGAATCGTAAGAAATAAAATACTACTAACACTTCCAAAAAAAAAATACATAAAACTAATCTGAAAAATAAAATACTTTCCATAATGGTGAATGAGAAAGGAAGGAACAAAAAACGATTACTCATAACAAACAGTAACTAGTAACACAGATCCAGAACAAAAATTCATATAATCTTTCACAGAGAACTAATAAAACTCCTCTTCCGTCTCTAACTACTATCATTTCATGGATCTTCATATAACTTAGTTGTTCAATCATATGAACTAACAACATTCATTCACTTGAAAAGTCTATCTATTTGATTTCCTAATTCCGCGAAGTAGCAGCTTTAGACTAGGCTAATTCTTCATAACTTAGGCAAAAACTTGCAACAAAACAGAAAAAGATCATCGCAACCTCTCTCTAGTCGGACATAGAGATAAGCTTTCACCTTTTATTGCCAAATGCTTGAGCATGGCTTCTGGCAAGAATAACAATTAGAGCACCAATTCCAGCAGCCATCCCAACACCAAAGCAGAAAGAGGGCATGTGAACAATTGATCTTCCTTTGTTTTGCATTATTTCCCAGTGCAACTGAACATCATCTGGGTGCCATAAGCTCATGTGTACTGCCAACGTCATATTCAGATCAGAATCAAGCGGTGTGCTGATAACTTCCAAACACACCGGACATGAAGCTTTCAAAGACACTCCATTTTTCTTCACAGTGACTCTTCCTGCAACTGCTATTGCCTTATCTCGCAACGACTTCCCAAATGGCCTAGATATCTGCACAAGGATTTTTGGCTTCAGAAGAAAATAAATTGCAAGATTTGCTAATAAGGCATAATTTTAGGGACAGATCAAAATTCAATTGGAGGAACTCGCTTACCATTATAAGCCTACAAACCCGCTGCCACGACATTCTCAGCTGCTTCCTCATCTCCCCTCTTCAATTCTAAGACTAAACTAGTGTTTATAATTGAAAAGGAATTTGCTGATCTCTGCAATGACACTTCATTTGGGGGGGGGGGTGATTCAGAGATATGAATCACGAAAAAAAACTCAATTTTTATTTTATTAACAGGAAGGTTCATAATTAACTACCTAGTTAAACACAACCCACAGAGAATCTAAACACAACCAATATTCTTAAGGAATGTTTAACAGCTTAAAATAGGGTTAAGAAGTCGTTCAAATAATATATTCATTATTCTAAATTGAAGCATTGAGTAAAATGGAATTAAGGGATATTAGTATGTCGCCTCTTTCAATGAACTACTTCACGGGTCTTTTGATAGCAACCCAATCCATTCGTCCGACTCCAATTAAAAGTCCCAATTGTCCCCATATTTCTCTCTTTCATTACAGATGCTTAGGACCCCATTGATTTTGATGTTTCAACTTTCAAGGAACAACACTTCATTACGCCAAAAGAATAAACGATTCAACTGTAATAAACCCAAATCAACACTACGATGAGTAAAAGTACAACAAGTTTAAGCAGGAAGAGGACAATTTCTCCGTTGCTAGGTGTAAAAATTCAAATACAGTTGAAGAGTATACAATGCACATACCGATTTACAAGGCAGAAGCAACTTCGCTGTATAAAACTCTGTGATGATCTTTGAGTTACCCGTATTTGCCCAATGGAACTTATTCCTTAAGATGCGGAGGATATTTAGGGAGGTAAATTTGGGAAAGTTGCCTTGGTGACTAAGCATTATCACCTGCCACCACCGCCATACTCAACCATCATCCCCACGTGTCATTATTAACTATCACCATTCACCACCATCATCCTCAATCATAATCGTCACCACTACCAATCACTACTAACTATTAGCATAAACCGCCATTATTAATCAAAATTACCACCAACCACCATCTTTAGTTGGCATTCACCTGTTAGCCATCACCACCAACAACTATCATATTTTAAAAAATTATAATATATTTTATTGGTAGAATATTAGATTAGTTAGTATTTCATTTGAATTTTATGTTTATTAATTTTCTAATAAAGATAAATTTTATTCATTCAGATGTTAAAATCAAACGGTCTTAATTATTTAGTATTTGGATCTTAATATACATCTTAATATATTCAGATGTGTATTCAGATTTGGATGCCTTAATCTTAATACATATCTTAATATTCAAATGTGTATTCAAATTCAAACGTCTTAATCTTAAAAAAAAAAAAAAAATGAGGCCTTACCTTTTTGGATTAGCCGGTTAAAAATAGTACTCCTAGGTATTACTATAATGAAGTATAGCTCAAAAGTACCAATATGTGAAATTGATAAATAATTTAAATTTTTATCAAAAAGTACTGATAAGCCACTTTTTTTAAATGACTTAAATATCTATAAAGCTATTTATAAAAAATATATAAATTTGAAAGTACTTTTATATTTTAAAAAAATGATAATTGATAGAAGTGGAATGGAGAGGAAATTAGTGGTTGTGTTTAGGTAAGGGATAATTTGAAGATGACAAATATATTAGAGATAAACAGTAAAATGTTTGGTCGAACTAAAAACACTTAACCATCATCAGAACCGTCTGCTACCAAGTCCACAACCTAAAGAGTCATACATTAGGGATAACTACTAACTTATGGATTTTGGTTCTGTGCTAAAAAAACACTTCTAGTACGTAGTAGGAGTAGTACATAAATTAAAAGGTGGGTATAAATTGACACATATATTATATATTTGCCGACTATTTTTGGTTGTTGCAAGGAGGCTCGTAAAAAAAATCTTGACGTAAAAAACATCTGTCATGATCCGGATTTTCCCACCATCGGGCGTCGTGATGACGCCTACTAACGGAGCTAGGCTAGCCTAACCTTAAACATTCTCTAATCAACCTCAACAATATAATACACTGGAAACAATTAACTAAGTGCGGAAGACTTTAAGTGTAATAAAGTGAAATCAAAATGCGGAAGTTTAAAACACATCACTATCCAAAATCTGGTGTCACTGGCTCACGGACTACTAAAGAGTACTGCAAACAAGTCTGAATGAAAAGAAACTACATATGTCTGTCTTGGTACAATGAAAACAAACCGAAATAAAGAAAGGGATTTCGGCCTTCGAACGCCAGCTGGGCTACCTCGTGAGTCCGTGGACTGAAGACAGCTCCCGAGTAAAATCCTACTGCCGCTGTCCAAAAGCTGCTCCTAAATCTGTGCAAAAAAAAAATACACAGAGTGTAGCATCAGCACAACCGACCTAATGTATTGGTAAGTGCCTGGCCTAACCCCGGCGAAGTAGTGACGGGGCTAGACAGGACTACCAAATCAACATGTATAGTTCTAAATATATATATATATATATATATATATATATATATATATATATATACAATAAAAGGAAAAGAAGTACCGAAACTAAACAGTTAAAAAGGAGGGAAACATGCTATGGGAAAATACCATCCGAATGTAAAATTCATCAGCTTAATTAAGAAACATGGCACAATAATAAATACCAAAGAATAAAAAATTCATGCTTAGATTTCTCAAATTGCAACTGGCAAACTAGTCCGCCCATCGAGCTCGTCCGAAAACAACCCCGACGGGCGGAGAGACTAACTGTATGCGTCAAAATCTGACTAAGGGAATTTTGTCTAAGAAAGGATAACTAAGAGTCGGTTAGGCCGAGTTCGTGCTTAATAAAGAACTTATTGGTGAGCTGAGTAACTAGGGTCGAGGTCGAGTACTCAGATTAGCCCAAACGGCTAGTTTAGTAATAGGATATTTTAGAGGAATATTCTACAGAATATTCTCTACACATGTACTTTCAATTGGCTAATGGCATGTCCTATATAAGTGGGAATAGAGAGAGAAAAGAGGTTGTAATATTCCATATGATAAGTTCTCTCATGAAAAGTGGACTCCCAAAGTAAGTTACAAACATTGTCTTTACAAAAAGATTCGATTTGTTGTTGATCCCACATTTCTCACATCAGATCCGAGAGAGCTTTCTATATTCTCACGTTTGTTTTTCTTACATCATTGTCAGAGGGAGATCATCCACCCCATTGAATATTTGGGTGAATTATTCTCATTATTTATATTTTTTGACATTTAATATATTTATTGCTTATCATTACTCCCCCATACATTCATAACAATACCATTAATTACCCCTTTTGTATTAAATTGATTTAAGTTTAATTACACGTTGTTCATATCAATCAATTTCAGATCCAGAATTTACTATATTTAACTAGAATTTATCCATCATCATCTTATTTAATTAGTTTAACAAAATAGCTTTAACAATTTTTTGTCGAACTAACTTCCTTTTGCTGCAAGACACGCTCTACCTAATAATGAAACCATGCTCTTTTACTTTAGGATACTCCAACGTTCAAGGTATAAGATATTCTATCATAAGACTTTCAGAATATCTTCTGTCCGATGACAAAGAAACTAGGAAATCTGAAAGGCAATAACTATTAGAGACCCGTCATTGTTTTATTTGATGGAAAATTTGGTTAAAGTATCATGCTATAGCCAATTTTCACACTGGTCAGTGAAAAATAGTCATCGTTTAGTAAGTCAATGAAAAATAGCCACTATTTTGCTGTAATAGGGACCGGTTCAGTATAATATACGGGAGTTCTGGTGCATTTATGCACGAATAGACCGGTATATTTTGTTAACTCCGGTAAAATTTGCGGGAGACTGGAGCACCAGTACTCCAAACTCCAGTATATTATACTGGACAATTATATTGTTGGAACTCTCGTAAAATTTGCGGGAGTTTCAGCATAGTTATTCTGGAACTCCCGTAAAATTTACGGGAGTTCAAGCATACTTATACTGGAACTCCCATAAAATTTGCGAGCGTATTTTTTCGTATTTTGAACAATGTTTTCGCTCAGATTTAAAGTTGCAAAATTTCGTTGATTTTTGAAACTTGACTATTTTTCAACGAGCAGTGCTAAATCTGGTTTGAATTTCTCCCGAAAATTTGCAAATTATAGATAGATGTTTTCCATTATCACGGCAGGTTTATAACCGGCTTGGTCAAAGCTTCTGGAAAGTCCAAAAAAAATTTAATAAATAAAGTACTTATTCTATAGAGTTAAAATATTTGGCCTTATTTTTCAAAGCTAAAAAAGAGCAGCTTCTCACCAAAAGCACTTTTGAAACTCTTATATTAGACAAGTGAGGCTTGCTCAGTTGGTAAGCACCTCCACTTACGACCGTTAGGTCCTGGGTTCGAGTCACCGTGGAGGGGAAGTGTGGAAACACTATAGATCCTCCTAATTTGGGAGGGGTTTAAAAAAAAAAAAAAAACTCTTATATTGGCAAAAATATTTTTTAAATTAATTAACCAAATATAAGCAGATTTTCAAAAAACACTTTTCAATATAAATAAATATAGAAGCATAGGCCAAACGGGTTAACTTATTCTGGCCTGTAGAAGTGTCTTTGTGAGACTTATTTCTTCTTTTGTCTCATTTAGGTGCTGAATCAACATTTTATTTATCTATATCTACTGTTGATACTGGAGTACACAAATTAAGAGATCTCACTACATTGCTTAGGAAAATGTAGGAGTTAAGGGTTTAACTGACCCTATGTTCACGGGGTACGTGAGTTGTTTGCTATAGTAAGATGCACGTTACATTTACTTTAATTAAGCTTTTCTTCTATCTTTGTTTTCAATATTAGCTTAACCAAAACCTTTAGAGGATTGAAGATGACGATGATCAGCCAAGTGAGCACGAAACAAGCCGACATGTCTTTAGTAGGTAGGGGCAATAACATTCTCGGTACGTTTCACTACCCTGATATATGTACGTTGATGACGAGATTTAGTCTGGATTCCAAAATTGGCATTTACGTAAAATTTCACTGAAAGGAATTTGTTTTGAACTGTTACTAGTATCTTTTATAATAGCAGCATAAAAAGATAACTCAAGTAGATAATCCCAGCAACTTCAGTGCTTCGGTTATTATTCCAAACTTGCTTTTTTGGAATTGCTGAGAACAAAACAACTCGTCTTAACCATCAGTTTACCGTACACACTAACGATGCAGCTACCTGCTTTCTGGTTAATTAAAGAGTTAATTGAGTTAGAAACATTTCACGGAGCCATTTTAGGTCAAATGGAGCTGGAGATTGGATAATGGTCGATATCTCAGTCATTCTATAAACTTTTAACTTTCTGCAACCGCATAAAACAAAATGTTAGGTCAAACTAGTCAAAAATTTCTTCCCAACTCATACCATGTAAATATCAAAGCCTGGCTCAACATGCTGCCATTCATTGCCTGTAGCAGCATTCACCAGAGAAAACGTGGCCACTGATATTTGAACAGCTTTTACGATGTTATATTTTGTGGGGATCTAAAGAAATCCTTCTTTTGGGGCCCGGAAGGGAGGAGGGGGAAGAGGGCTGTTAGAAATTAGAATATCAAAAAGGTACAAACAGCCAAAACAGCAATTTTGCAAAAGTTGACATTAATATTTACCTACTAAAATGAGCCTAGGCATTATATATTTACCTAGAAGATGCGAACTTGAAGTACACTAAACCTGACTTGAATAATTACCATTACATTCACAACACTGAACTAACTATATATGGACATCTCTCTCTCTAGCTTGGGAGAGATACACATGGAATGAACCACATTTCTTGACAATGTCATAATTGGCTAACATGCAAAATGGACTGCCTATATTGCATTTGAGGTGGCAATTTAGAGACTGTTCTTTCTGAAATTGCATTTGTGTGGTTCTATTCATGCTGCTGCTAGTGCCAGTACATAATTAGCGACAAAACTTCCTAGGGAGCTAGCGGATTGATGACGAAAACGAGGAAAAAATATTAACTAATTTAATGATCATAATGAAAGACATTGTACCCTATCAGGAAGATTTTTAGGCATTGGAAGCGCAGTGACATATCTTTGGAGAAAAGTTTTATGGCTATGTGCAGCTGTATCTGTTGATGATGACTCAGCACCATTGAATTGTCCCCGACCATGAAACTTTGCAAAGCGATAGAAAACTGAGAACTTCTCCAAATCTTGTCCTTCCACTATCACGTCTAATACCGACGCTCTCTTGTCCAAACTGCACCATGGTGGTAGCAAAATTAGAACCATGTGAAATTGATGGAAGCTGCTTTTGTTAGTATCAAATAAAGACAGAACCATAAACGAATATGAACCAGTTACCTAACAAAGTCACTTTCTAACTTCCTCGCTCTTCCCGTTAACGTTTCCATAGCTCTGGCAAACATATGCCAATTTTTCTTCTCAGATACTTTGCACTTGTCAGGAAATCTAATAATACACCAAACAAATTATTAGGACTGAAGCAACAAATTTCTAGATGCAATTAATCAATTTCAAGTAATAACTAGAACTTACGGTTCTTTTCCATCATGAGGCATCTTGGTATCACCATCCGAGCAAGAGACCATGCTGCATGCATCCCCTAATGCCAATCTGGATATGGAGTAAGCCACACTCTCATACTCTGATATAGCATCTGCAGAAAGAATTGCTGCAGGCGGAGGATAAAATAGTTGCTGCATAAGCTGGGTGGTCAATATAAGCCTTCTTCTAGCTTTAAGCCTAGGTGGCCCATCATCAACCGACTCAATTTCTTTAACCTATTATTAGAAGAATATAGGCTGTCAGAACTGAAATGCAACCAAATTGTAGAAATAATAGGATTTTAGTAGGCAAATCAAGATACCTTTTCGGTAACCCTATTAACTGCTTTGGCCCACTCTATATCCACCAGGCTGCCAACAAAAAAATTAACACACATCAATAAACACGAAGCTGGAAATAACATAACAACCAAACTGAAAACAACAAATGAAATAACAGAAAACATCCGGCAGCAGACAAATAGCTTAAAAGAAGGGATCTATTAAAAGTTGCTGTGAAACGAGAACCTGATTGTCTGATCGCTCCATAAATCCAGAGAAATTTCTTTGTACCAAGGAGTGAGTTCAGATGTAGAACGTTTCCGCTTTTTGGGTTTCAAGATTAGGTGCTGCTGACCAATGTTCACAGGCAACATTTGTAGAGAAGAAAATTGTTCAGTTGCAGCAGAGCTGGCAATTGAACTTGGCCCAAGATTACCAATTTGACTTCTATCAGCAGTTGCATGGACTACTTGCTGAATAGAATTAAATGCATGCAAACCACTGGTAGACTTCGCAGGAGTGAAAGGTTGTTCAGCTGTCTTCATGGCGGCAGCTCTGTGTGCATCATACATCTGTAACATCTGCCCATTTTTGAAGCTTCCGTACCGATTGAACCAAGACGGTGCCATATGTGGACTGATCTGAGTTTGCTCATGCATGACAGAATTAGGATTACCGTTATGAGAGCCAGTCTGATATTCATCCTGACGGAATGCAACATCCGGAGGAGTCATCCTTCCTCCATGTTGAAATGGCACACTTCTTTGCAAATCATCTTGCCCAGAAAAGCTTAGCATTCTGGAATCAGCAGAAGGAACTTGCTGTGCAGCTGCACTGCTGTCTGGTACCCTCATTCTTCTGAGGGCCATATTGCAAGGATCGGTGTCCGTGTTTTTCATACTCCACATTTGGTTTAGTAAGGAGTAACTTTGATTGGGAAAGCTATTTGGTTTCAGTGATCGGCCAAAGGCTTCAATGTCTTTCTGCATAGAGGCCGAATTTGAAGGAGATCCTTCGGGGAGATTCTTGACAATAGATTCTCCACCCTGTGAATCACTCATTTTCTGCACTAAGTCCACATTATCCGAAGCTGCTGGCTCAGAAGTGCTCTCCTTTTCTCGCAATTCTTCTGTCTCAACAGAACACAGAGAATTCACTGAACTACAACCAAGCTCAGACATGAAAGCCCCTCCTCTATTGGCATCTTGATCACCCTGCCTCTCTGGAGCAGATAATGATGACTCCATAATATTCATCTGATTCGGCTGGGGAATATGGGAAGGCTCCTTGCTATACGGAGCACTAAAAAGGTGCTGTTGTGGTGGGAAATTCATCCGCATATCAGCGAATTTCTTGGAAGATGCACCCTGCAGAGATGTCCCAGGCGTTAAAAAAGATGGAGAGGCTGATACTGACTCCTTCGCCGAAACTTGATTATTAGAGACACTTCCATGGGGACCACTGGCATTACTTAACTGAGACTTGCCCCCAGAGAGAGCAGGGCCATACGGTATATTGCCAGCCCCATTCAGCAAGGGTCCTCTGCCAAAATCTCCTTTTTCTGTTGAATGGGGAGCATGTTCATCATAAGATACACTATTAGACTGATTTGTGGAGTCTTGCCCACAAGCCCTAACCATGTGGGGATTAAGAAGTTGATTTCTCGAGTGGGTAAGAACAGAAGCTGATTCAAATGCTGAAGAGAAGTTCCCAGGCATGGTGTGCATAGTAGTTTCATTAGTTGTACTTCCTGGAACTCTAGATGTACTATGCTTCAACTCTTGTGATCTAAGGTCTAACGGGGCAGGCAAAGATTGAGCCTGATGAGGACCGGGCATCTGCCCCTGACTTTTTTCTCTAATCTCAACGGCAGTATGGCTTGAATGTGAAGAGCTAACAGCTCTGGTAGGACCCTGAGATGACAAGAGATGGGTTTTGACAGAGATCTGCTGCGATGGAGGACCAAGTTGAAGACCAAAACCTTGAGAGGCAGAAGACTGATTTCGCCGGAGGTGTCCAGCAGACCCATCAGCATTTTCGGATTCAGGCACCTCAGATGATGCTTTCTGTTCAGAATTGCTGAAGTGAGCCATGGCACCATGCTCTCTCGATGGATCCACCTTCCGAAGAAGCTGTAGCATGTTTGGACTGCAATGAGAAAACCAGTCAAAAACAACAGATATACACAGCATGAACAGATTAAAAGAGTAGTAACAGCTGATTTTACAGTCAACATGGTTCCAAAGAACCATGTAAAGTTATGAAGAGATTAGAGATATAAGCTATCGCTGTATACCTAATAAGAGATTAACTAAGTAAGCCATAGAATAGTGAATTGACAACCTAGATTGTGGAGCCGTATTTGGTGATAGCCCAACAGATCTATTTAACGGTGAAGACATATTAGATCCACCACCAGGAAAGCTGCCGCCAGAGTGCACCAGCCCAAAGCCTTTGCCATCGGCCAGAACATCAGATGAATGTGCCTGTAAATCAGGAAACATTGTCCTTTCACTACTGACCAAAGGTTTACAGAACTTCACAGTATTATATTATCATAAATCAGATATAACACCTTTTCAAATTCTGCCTGAATATTAGGAACCTGAGCAAACATTGACTGGCCATGGTGGGCAGTCTGCCGCAACATAGGCTGAGAACGAGCAGGGCGTTTCATTCCATAAGAAGGATCTGAATCCTTATCCAAGTTACCCATAGGATGGTACTGAAACTTGTTATCCCAAGAATTTCTCCGACCAACATGATTAGACAACTGCTGCTTCCCAGCTGGCAGAAACCTTGAATCCCTGGCATCTGACAAGACATTTTCCCTACCACCACCAGCAGAAGAATGAGGGGATAAGTTCGAACGATGGCTGTCATTTGAGTTCTCCTGTTTATCGCTGTTCTCCATCTCGTGCAGTTTATACTCTTTGTCACCAATATCCAGAGATGAATGCAAAAGCTGGTTGTCCTCAGAAACATGATGCTGTAAGACATCCAAGCCTTTGCTGACACTAGATTTTACCAGTGGATCAGCATTCTTCCAAGAACAAGCTTGATGATTATTTTGGAAAAATTGACTGGTTTCCTCGCCACTCCTCATGGTACTTGAGTTTGGTATAGCGGAAGAATTATGCAAGCTAAAGACCTCCAAGTTTGCCTGGGGACTACCCATAGATGATTCTGCGTGCTCCATAGTAACTGTGGTATTCTGGCCAGGATGAGAATTCCACTTGGCACCCCTATGAACAACTTCACCTTGAACGAATTTCTTCTGATTGTAATCTTGGGAACATTTAAATGAGTTCTCTCCTGAGACACTTACTGCATCTCCAGAAGGCACTGCTGATTCAAGAACACCCCAACCAGCTGATTTGTTGTATTGCTCCCTAACTCCACCAAGCTCGGGCGTCGAAGGAGTAGAAATGTTTTTTGAGATCATTTCTCTGTCAAGAGGATTTGAAGTCTTCTCAACCATCTGGTGACCTTCTAACATCTGTGATTGACCTGACTTAGACCACTTATTTCCTTCGTCTGATGACTGCGCAAGTCTTTGAGAAGAATTTGATTGCAGACTCTTGCCTGGCTCAAATGGAAACCTGTGTCCCTGAACATTGTGATAGCTATTTCTCACATCAATATTATCAGAGGGATGAACGGAAACAGACTGGGGGAAATTGTCTTCAGCAGAAGATGTTCTATGTCTCTCCCTGTTATATGTCAAATTCTGTCTCCCAGAAGGAATTTCAGTACTGTTAAAATTTAAACCAGTCCACTGCTCCTGTAGTCCAGCATCACTACTAGAAGTTTCTGCAACAGCAGACTGCATAAGAGCACTCCAAGTACCACCTTGGATAGACGGAATCCCATCTAGCGATTCAGCACCATCAAAAGGATTACCACCTTCACCACTAATAGGACTCTTGCCAAAGGCAGCCCATATATTATCATCTGAACCAAATAAAATTCTTTCTTCTGTAGGATCTAGTCCAACCTCGTTCTGTGCGGCTTCATGTGAGGTCTCTGAAGGAACAGCTATATCCTGTGTGCCACAGAAGTCCTGGAGAGCTGAAGCTTTTTGCATAGTATCGTTTTGCTGAAGGTTACCTACATCTACTGCATTAGACAGAGCTTGCCTTGGAGCATCTCCATATACATTTTCAAGGAGGCTCTGACTAGAGATGAAAGTCCCATCCTGCCCACTGACCTGACCTGCTAATGGAGCATATTGATTAACTGGAAATGAACTATTAAAGGTCGGCATTGGCTGCACAGCTTGCTTATCTGTCACCCCTTGTGAAAAATGGTTAAGAGACGGTCTTGAACTAGAAACAGGAACCCCATATAGGGATTGATCATTCTGTTGAGGAATCAAACCCATTAGACGTGCTTGGCCATTATTGGTTGGAATGATTCCACTGGAAGACCCTTGATGTACTGGAGAACCATGCTGCAGCCAATTTGTGTTGCCAAGCTCAGTTCCCCAGGAATGATTTAGTGTACCAGAATTAGCAGTGCCATTAACTAATACTGGGGAATGGACACCAGATGCCACCTTAGAACAAGAGGAAACCTGATTTAATGTATTTTGTTGCCTCGCTTCTAGTTGATGAAGTTGCTGCTGTCTCTGAAGCTCTTGCATCTTCGTGAACATAACTTGCTGTTGAAATTGCTGCATGTCACTAATCCCAGACTGCTGCCGCTGCAAAGAATGCAGCATGTTTGATTGCTGATGAGAGATTTGCTGACCACCAAAAAGATCAACACTGACAGGACTATCAGAAGGTTCTGATCTAACAGGTGCTCTTGCGTGCTGTTCAGGACCCAACCATTGCTGTGACTCAAAAAAAGGTGAGCCTCCTGAGGCTATATTACATTGATCGGAACTAGTATCCACAGCGGGGAAGTTTGTTTCACCCTGCCTTGTCTGGTAAAACTGATTACCATACATGTAACCATTCAAATTTGGCTGCTGGATTTGTGACTGACTTTTAGCGGACTCAGGCCTCGGAATTGACTGTGTAAAATTTAAACCATGCTGCCCATTGAATGGATAACTGCTCAGTCCTCTCCCAGAGTCTGCATGCAGGAAAAGTAAAAGATCAAACGAACAGCTATTCAGCAAGCAAATAGAGAGGAAACAACATGTTAACTTACCAGAGTTCTGCAAATTGTAATTTTTTGTGTTGGAACTCAGTACACCTGTCTGTCTCTGGCTTCCAGCCCACATATTGTCACTTGAAGTTGGCCAATTGACGTCCACTACCGGCGAATGAGGCTGTACTTGTGCAAAAAAATTGTGAACTCTATCTCCAACTTCATTGCCAGGCATAGATGATTTAAGTCCAGAACCTTTGACCGTAAAATGTTGCAACTGACTATTCTAACATTTGGCATTACAATCAATGTACACTTCAGAACATATACCAGCTGTCTGTCCTAAAACTCCTGCAAAAGAATCATTAAAGTTTACTTAAAGGCTGAAATGTTCATGCTGCTAGTCCCACTTGGATGGTTTTTCTTGATATTATCTGAGACTGAGAAAGGGTAGTATGGATGTGAGAATTAAACATCAACATTAATGAACTACATCCACACACCATCTATAGAAACTAGATAGAAATGATAATGAATAAGTGCAGTCATTGAAGCTCAATGCTATCCTTTTGCACCAATCAAAGACACTGCCTATATGGTGGACGAAGGGGACATGACATTAACAGCAGAAAATGACGGTAATAATTGGAAAAGATCCAAGATTAGATATCTAAAAAGCATCTACATGTGACTACCGCAAGGACCATCTAAATTTATATTCGAAAAATGCTCCACTTCCTAGATGAACAATACAAAGGGGAATAAGTACAAATATGTCTAAAAACTGGGGGCCACCTAACATTCACATGATGTGCTCACATCTGACAAAAAATGCAAGTAGCACAGAGAGGGAGAAAAAAAGAAAAAAAAGGCTGCCTGAAACAATTAGGCCATATCTTACGTAGACCTTCAAATGCATCGCCTGTTGGTGCTATCATGATGATTGAAAATGTTAAAAAAGGACGATGTAACCTTAAAAACATATGGAGCGAAATTGTCTTGAAAAAACTACAACCTCATGAAAGCTATGTGGATAATAAAGAGAAAGTAGAGCACAAAGAAGCAAAGTGCCCATACGTACGATACATATTAGTTGAGACTAAGATTTAGTCGTTACTGCTTCACTTACACAGAGTCTGGTATTTGACAGGAGTGTGTTTAGTTGGTTAGGGATTCTACATAATCACATGGTCAAGTGTGAGAGTTAGAGATTCTCTAATTTTAGAGACACGACAATTTGTCCGAAAAGACAAAAAGAACCCAAAGGAGTGAATGGCTAATGTTGATTAGCATAGTCATACAAACTAGTCTAGGTTTGAGGCATACTAGTAGTTATTTGTTGAGTCTTCAAGATAGCTTTTGCCTGCCATGATTAAAATCCCCCCCCCCCTCTCCGGACACAGTCAAAGGCAGGCCATTAGGAGAGTATGGGATTCACGGACATCCTCTCAACCTCCCGGCAGTGGAAAATCAAAACTTGGACCTAGCAATCTAACATACTTGTCAATGCTTACTTTTCTTTGGACTCATATACGATGACCAGGACTAGCATGTTGGTTTTAGGAGCTTTTAGTTTGACTGGCTTAGCAAGGAACACAGTGTGCCCATTATCTCATAATGTCCCTAATGCTAACTTGTGGCATACATCAGGACACCTACAAAATAGCACAGGTCTTTGGTCAAGTCGAAAACTGATCCTCATAGTCATAGTTAGTAATTTGTGATGCTATTATCAAGGCCAAGTAGTCCCAGTAAATTTATCATAAGGCACAACGACCTCATCAAGACCCCACGACCCATCTTGCTGCCCTCTTCAACTATGTTCACCCTTGTATCAACTCATTCCTACTGCAAAACAGTGGGATCACATTCCTAACGTGCAAAAAGTTTCCTAAGAATTAAACCAATTTACTTTGTAATGCTATATGGTAATGGCAACAAATTTTTTCCATATTGCTGTGGTGGAGTTCTCTTTTTTCAATTTGGCACTACTGGCACCTTGAGCTGCAAAATCTATGTCATTTTCTCCTGAACCATATGGAAGAATTGTCAGCAAATGACAAGCCAAACTACTCATGCTAACAAGCCAGTTAGACGGGATCCACCATATCACCATAAGAAAAAGCATGGTAGTTTTGGACTTTGTTAGCTCTTTAGCGATTGCATAGGTTCATTGAACAGAGCTAACAAACTCACTCCTTTTGTACTTATTTTGCTTACATGCATCTTCTTGATGTCATTTATAATACTACTTACTTCACAAAAAAAGGTGGTCCTTATCCCACTAAATCCAAAAGATATGATATTTGGTATTTTAAAAAATAATACCGAAATACCAACACCGTACCGAAATATATACTAAGTTACACAATACACATATTTATTGATTATAACATGCTAAGTTACGCAATACTTTTCTTTGACATTCATGTTGAGGTTGATAGTAACGGCCATGTACTTCTTTAGGAAAATGGAGGAACAAGGTAGGCTACAGATTCTAACTCTTACTCTCCAGATTGTCAAGAAAGGTTGCCAAGCAGTTTAACGTAATCTTTCTAAGGTTGGATTAGTCCTTATTATATTCTCTAATTTCAGCAAGTAACAAAACATTCTCAATGAACAAATTTATTCCTTTATGTTGCCTTGATACTTGCGGGTTTCGTACAAAGATTTTATCAACAGTCGAGTAAACTTAGAAAATACTTTTTTTTTGCATTTGTGGATACTTTAATTAAGAAAATTACAGTCTATGGTTCTATGCACAAGTTAATATTCAAGCCGAACAAAGTGAAGTTACCGAATCGAATAAACTGAAACTAAAAGGAGAAAAGCCAAACCATACCGAATTTAACTAGGTATGATATTGGTATAGCATTTTAAGAAACCAAATATCGAAAATAACAAACCGAAATGTCTAAAACCCGTACCATACTGACTGCACCCCTAGTTGCAGGTGCCAGTAGCAGGTACCCCTTGGAATAATAGAGATGCGTGCAATTTGGCCCGAAGACCACCATTTAAAAAAAATGGGAAAGATCCTTTACTTTTGTATATCCCTGTAGATGAGGTTTTCCTTTTACGGTGATACAGTTATTCTATCCAAAAAGTAGCTTCTGAGTTTCTGATACAGTAACAAACTTACAGAAGTTACGAATTCAGACTTCATACTAAATTCCCACCTAAACCTACAGACTAGTGATAATCATCCGCTCACATTGCACTCATTCAGCACAACCTAGCTCGTCACTGTCAATACAAAGAATATACATAATTTCTAGATTGTGTGTTAGAGCATCTAATTACAAAAAGGCGATTTTTAAAACAACTCTGCGTATCATCCGGAAACACTTAAATAGCATCAAAATGCAGAGATTTACTCAACAATCAAGAACAAAACTGATAGAAAAAGCTATTTAAAACACTGTACCCGGACCTCAAAAACTAATAACCTAAAGAAATCGAGTTATCGAATGAAAAATAGTGTATTCGGCAGAGATGGAGAAAATTAGGGCTCGTTATAAGATATGGAAGACAATTGTTAAAAAAAACTTACCAAATGTCGACGCTGATACCAATGGAGCTTACACCCACCCGTTCGGTTATCTGAATTCTAGGGTTTTGAATCGGCGATAGGAATTGGAGAGCTGCGAGAGAGAAAACGAAAGAGAAACTGAGGTACCCCGCAGAGAGAGAGATAAAGTAATCGAAATGGGTTTTTAGCCGAAACAGTCCTCTAAATTTATAGTTTAGTTTAACTTGGTCCTCAAAGATTACATTGAGGATAAAGTATACTTTTTAATTTTACAATTTTGGTGCACTTTGGTCCTTCAATGACGGTCCAAACGGAAGAAGTTAGGCTTAGACAGAAGTTAAGTCACGTGCGGGCATCTCTAACAACAGTTGAAGAACATTCTCAGCAAAACATATGTATCATACTAATGATCCACGAAACAGTACTCTTACGTGGCTTTTTATATCAAATTAAAATACACGAGTACATGTCTACATGAAATGACTTATTTGCTTTGCATTATTAAGCTTACTTTAACGAGCTTTATAGGATCGAAAGTTATGTATTGTAACTATTGCAGGAAAAACTTGGATTAATTGATGACTGCATTTTGCTAAAACCATACCTGAGGAAAGTTGTAACAGAAAACGTGTAAATAAAATCAATAAGAAATGCTTGGCTACAACTACATACTTGTGACTTGTGAGGAAAGATTTAATATTACACATGTCTTTCTACGAATTATGTAATTTTATAATCTTTTTGATAAAGTAGTTTTAAATTAGATCATCTAATAAAAAGTAATCAGCCTTTATCTGTATTATTTAGTTTCTCGGTATACGTGTTACATATAAATGTCGAGTGATATAATATATTACAACAACAACAAAAAAAAATCATATAATATACAATTTTGTAAAAAAAAAATAAGATAAAATTTTGAATAAATATTTATATATGACATAGTAAAAGATAATTTTGATTAATCAAGACTACTAATGAAGATAAACAATCAAAATTTACATAGATAGAGTGACTAAACACCGAAAGTTCATTTGAAAGAGTTTGTAAACAGACTACCTTAAGTTAAACATTTACTCCATCACCGATTCAAACGTTTTCAAATAAATGATGTTAGACTAAAGGAGCTAAATTTCTTTAAAATAAACTATTAGGGATTTGCAGTTGTACCGTATATTTGTGTCACCTTTTATGTAACGACCCAAATAGTCGTTTTGTTTTCTAGAACCTCATTTTCCTGAATAAAACTTCTCGTACTTGCTTTAACTGATTTATGACCTGCGGGGATGGTTGGTTCAGGATTTGGAAGAGTTTGGGTTGAAATCAGAATATTTAGTTCGTTAAGTTGGCTTAAAAGGCCAAGTTTGACTTCAGTCAACATTTTGAGTAAACGAACAAGTTTGTATGATGATTACGGACTTGGGCGTATGTCCGGATCGGATTTTGGATGACCCGGGAGCGTTTTGGCGCCTAATTGTGAAAGTTGATTCCTTAAGGATTTTGAAATTCTTTACATTTGGTTTGGAGCGAGTTTTTGTGTTATTGAGGTCCTAAAAGAATTCTGAGATTGGGAATAGATCCATAATATTATTTAAGGCTTGCATGCCAAATTTGGTAGCAATCCGAGTAGTATAAGTGTATTCCGTTGCTTTGGGTGTGAATTGAAGAACTTGACGTTCATAAGTTTGATTCGATTGGTTTTAGGGGTGATTCTTATACTTAGCATTGTTTCGGGCGTTCTGAGGGTTCGAGCGAGTCTGTTTTATAATTTTAAACTTGTCGGTAAGTTCGAGCAGTGTCCCGGGGGCCTCGAACGTCAACTGGAGGAGGCTTGAGTTGAGTTAGGAATTATGGAAGGAGCTGAAGCTCCAAGTTGCTGTCATAATTGCACCTGCGGTTGGCCAGCCGCAGGTGCGAAACCACATAAGCGATCGATCAAATCCCAAATGCAAACCAAGGATAGCCAGCCCTGGAGCCGCAGAAGCGGCCAAGCCGGCCTGTGGAATTTTTGCATATGCGGTAGGCGTAGGGCGGCCCAGGATCGCAGATGCAGAAATCACTGAAGGCGGTGACCTTCATTTATTGCCGGTATTAGCCATTTCTAGCCCATTTCCACTGAAAGGTTGGGCGATTTTGGAGCTCTTGAGGGATGATCTTCACCGAGTTCTTAGAGGTAAGTAATTCCTACTATATGTGAGTTAAATACTTAAATTTTGGGTAGATTAACATGTAAAGATTAGTAAAAAATTATGGAATTAGAGTAATACCTAGGATTTTAATAAAAACAAGATTTAACCACGAAATTTATTATGGAACTAAGAAAAAATCATATATTCTTGATCCTTAAGTTATGGGTAGCAACTTCCTACGAATCCGGAATCTGGGCACGTGGGACCGGGGTTGAATTTTAGGAACTTTGCCGGGTTGGATAATCGCTTTAATAGCTAGAATATCAATTTGTAAACCTATAATGATGGACTTTTACACAATTTGAATAGTTTTGAATTGTACGGCTCCAGTTTGAGATTTTGGACGCATTCTTGAGTTGGAAGTAGGCTCGAAACAAGGTAAGTCTCTTTTCTAACTTTGTAGGGGGAAATACCCCCCTAGGTGAACTTACTTAATATATGATTAATTGTGGAGGCTACGTATGCACAAGGTGACGAGAGACCGTACATAGCTACTATTCTTGTTATGTCTGAGTAGTTCTAGGATTACATCATGCTTTGTGGCCGCTATTAATTGCTTATATATGCTAATGGTATGAAAGAAAATGAGTTGAAGGAAATCTAAAGACATATAGGCTTTAAGTGAATTGTATTCTTTTTTTTATAAAAAGAAATTAAAGAAGCGTTGTGTTTTAAATGATGAAAATTATGTTGACCGCGTCGCACATATCATTCGCGAGCAGGATTATGCTTTACCGCGTCGCATGTATGATTCGTGAGCGGGGTGAATAGATACATCTATTGTATGTACCGTTCGACCTCGACAGTGCATATTTTACTTTTATGTTGGATCGGGCTGAACGTCCTCGGTGGTAGTTGTGTATGATAATGGAACCAGAAGTATTATAATTTGTATATTTTATTGCTTGAAGGGTCACTTATTTTAAATTAGGAAAGTGACTAGTTTTATTAATTGGATGAAAAGATTTTCAGTAATTACTCTTATTTGAGCTTGTTGTCATCTACGTAAATTGTGAATTAAATATATTGAACTTCATATTATTATATTTGCTGGCCCTAGTAAGTGTCGGAGTCGACCCCTCATCACTACTTCTGTGAGGTTAGACGAGATACTTACTGGGGACATATTTCTATGTACTCATGTGATACTTCTATACTTGATTGAACATGCTTTGAGGTAGGTGCATCTAGCCATCAGTCTGGCACATTGAGTGGACTCCTCGTCTTGAGACTTTTCGATGAGCTGCCCTTTTGAGCCGCTCTACAGCAGCTGGAGTCTTTCTTTTGTATTCATGTTTACTGTCTATTCCTTTTCCAGACAGAAGGATATTATGGTTATATATATTCTGCTAGATTGCTCACACACTTGTGACACCAAGTCTTGCATACACATTAGTAGAAGTATGATGTTTTTGGCTTGTCTTTATGATTGTGACTCACATCCACTCCTTTCATTTAAATATGCATGAGTTTTTGAACCATGAAATTTCTTAAATTTATAATGGAAGTTATCACGCACATAACCGCAGTAGGACTGCGCCAGAACACTGCTGCCGATTTAGAAGGCTAGTCTGGCAGCGGTCCTGGTGTAACCACGGTAGGACCGCAGCAGAACGCGTAAACTTCTGAACAGACACCTTTTCCAGAACATTTGTTTCTGCAAGCTCTTGGGGTGACTAGTTTTAAAGTATTTGTTTCATGCTAAAGTATTTTAAATCATTTGCTAAAATTTCAGACAAAACATGCTTAAGTATTTTAGTTCGTCCGCTTAAAATTCAGACTAAACATGCTTAAGTTTTTTAGTTCATTTGCTAAAACTTCAGACTAAATATGGTTAGCATTTTTTTCTGGCAGTATGTAATTTTCTAATGAGTTTTTGCTAATGCATCCTGAAGTTATTTAGTTTATGCGCTAAAGTTTCAAACTAAACATGCTTAAGTTTTTTAGTTCATTTGCTAAAACTTTAGACTAAACAAGCTTAAGTTTTTGTCTTGCAGTATGTAATTTTCTAAAGAGTTTTTGCCAATGCATGCTAAAGTTATTTAGTTCATTGTGCTAAAATTTCATACCAAAACATGCTGAAGTTTTATAACGCAGTTTATAATTTTGTTCTGAGTTTTATCCGAAACTTCAGCCTAAACATGTTTAAGTTTTTGTCCTCCAGTTTGTCAACAGTCTTTTATTAAAGAAGGGCAAAATCATCGTTCTAAAATATTTTTAATAATAAAATGGGTACGGATGCAAACAGAAACAAAATGGATATAAGTTAAAAAAGGGCGACCAAAATAGGGCACCCCGTGTAATTTTTACGAAATAATGCCAGGTATTTCACGGCAAATCCATCGTTCAAGTACTAACACTAAGTGGGCATTTAGACCTAAGAATTGTAAACTTTTGAAAAAAAGTGGAAAACAATTCAAGTAAAAACAATATTATAGAGTCGTGTTTGGACATGGATACAATTTTAGATTATTTTTGAATTTTTATGAGTGATATTGAGTAAAGTTTTGAAAAATACTTTTTTGGAATCTTTCAAAACTTCGAAAAAATTCAAAATCCATCTTCAAGTAAAAATTATATTTTTTTGGCCAAACGCTAATTTCCAAAATAAGTAAAAAAAATTCAAAAAATAATGCACAGCCAAACGAGCTCTAAATAATAAATATCTAATTAATTGTATTTCTAATATTTTGTGTCTATTTAGTTGTTCGTTGGCTTCTATTTTTATTTTTTTAAACTATTTATGTACTATTACAATTGTTTTAATTTATGTGCCACACTTTCTCTATTAATCTGTTTAAAATGGAAATGACATATTTTATATTTAAAAATAATTTAATTTTAAATTTTTTATTTTACTTATTTTACCCTTAATGATAAGCTTTTATAGCCAAAAATAATATCATAGGCTCACATAATTTTTACCTCCGTAAAAACGAAGTTGATTCAAATAAAGATTTCTCATGTACGTACCCTATGTCAATAAAAGTAAAAGAAAGAAAATAAGGGCGAAAGAAAGATACCAAGGCAATGTTGTATCAGACTACCTGTCTTTTTGTAGTTGGATCTCCAAGTTTTTGGAATGCTCCAAATACGACTTTAGCATCTAAATCTAGGTTAATATTATTGGACTTTAAAGGCATTAGGCTTCAAAGACTTTAAGCATTGGACTTTAAAGTCAAAAAGTGTGAATTGAAAATGGTGGAAAATAAAATAGGGAGAAATAAAAATTTGAATGAAGTGAGCTTTTGACTTGCACTGTCTCCCTCATTGGTAAGGGACAACTACATATGTGTGCTTATATATAGAATCACTTCTTAAAGCTCTTAAAAGGAGTTGAAGAGAATGAACTCTCGTACCGTCGTCGTCGCTCGCTCGGCTCGGCTTTGGCGTCGGCTTTGTATTTGAATTTGGATTTGTCAAATAATTGATCGATAAGAATATTTTTGGATAAAATTTATTTAATTAATTAGTTAATAATTAATTAAATGCCAGATCACTACTGAAGATTCAAAAGGATAGTCTGGCCGCAGTCCTGGCGTAACCGCAGTAGGACTGCGCCAGAACACTGCTACCGATTCAGAAGGCTAGTCTGACAGCGGTCCTGGTGTAACCACGGTAGGACCGCAGCAGAACGCGTAAACTTCTGAACAGACACCTTTTCCAGAACATTTGTTTCTGCAAGCTCTCGGGGTTGGGTCGAAAACTGGTTCCAGTGGGGTTTCTGCAAGCTCTCGGGGTGGGTAAGTGCTTTAAGTTGGGTAAGTATTTTTGTGGCGTGGGTGCGCCATTTCACATGGGTAGGAGGTTGGGGGTATGTTTGGGCATGGTGAATAGAGAAATATGGGACAAGAGGTGGGTAGTAGTATTGTAGTGGGCCATAAGAGGTGTGTGGGTAGGTTTGGGGATGGGGCGAGGTTGATGATAATATGGTGATGGACCCCTGGACCAAGCTCTCGATTCCACTACTACAACATCTTCTTTCTTTTTCTTTCCCAATACCCCTCCACTGCCGCTCTGGATAGCCTGAGTAGTTACCTTGATCGCCGAGTAGCTCATAATTTTGTTAGACTTGAGACCCTCTTCCACCATACTTCCTATTTTCACTACCTCATTAAAGGTTTTTCCTACTGCTGACACCAGGTGACCATAGTAAGTAGGCTCCAAAGCCTGCAGGAAGTAATCAACCATCTCGCTTTCTTCATTGGACGATCGACTCTTGTCGCCTATTCTCTCCACCGAAAATCATACTCTCTAAAGCTTTCCCCGTCTTCTTCTCAATTTTGGTTAGTGATAGGCGGTCATCGACAATTTCAAGATTATATTGAAAGTGGCCTGCAAATGCTTGGGCCAAATCATCCCAAGTGTACCATTGTGCATGATCTTGTCGTATGTACCATTCCAAGGCCGCACCACTGAGACTTTGACTAAAGTATGCCATTAATAACTCATACCTTCCCCAGCTCCTCTCATCGTACTGCAAAATCCCCTCAGATGGGCTACCGGATCACCATGTCCGTCATACAGATCAAACTTGGGTAACTTGAATCTCGCAGGTAAATGGACGTTGGGAAACAAGCACAAGTCATTGTAGTCCACACTCACCTATCCTCCTAGACCTTGCATATTCCTGAATGACCGCTCTAAGTTCTTCACCTTTCGTATCATCTACTCCTCCTTAGGGTTTTTGGGAGGCTTCTCTTTTTAAGCTGAGAGATCAAGACGGGGAGTGTAAGAGTATGGTTTTGGTGGTTTAAAGGTGGGTTCAAGTGGGTAATAGAGGTTTTCCTGGGTTTACAGGGGTTCACTAGAAGATCTATGTAGTGCGGCGGGTGAAGGAGCATAAACACAAGAGTAGTTGGTGTTGGAGGGAATGAGATTTGTTTGGGTGGTTGAGGTGGTGGTGTTTAGGAAGTGGTTGCATAGTATTGCTGGTAGGTAGGTGTCACAACCCCAAACCCGGTTGTGATGGTGCCCATCACATTGCTAGGCAAGCCCGACCAATCACACTCACATTCCGAGCTACAAGCTCACATTATTTATTCAAAAATCATTAACAACGAAGAAATATTCGAAATTTAGAAAATATATAGAAACAACCCAATAAACCAGTAAAAACAACCTCCCACATATCTGGGGGTCACGAGTCAACAGACTCTACAGATTTGTTGGACCCCTGAACCAAGCTCTCGATTCCACTACTGCAACATCTTCTTTCTTTTTCTTCCCCAATACCCCTCCAGTCCCGCTCTGGATAGCCTGAGTAGTTGACTTGATAGCCAAGTAGCTCATAATTATATTATACTTGAGACTCTCTTCCACCATACTTCCCATTTTCACAACCTCATTAAACGTTTTTCCTACTGCTGACACCAGGTGACCATAGTAAGTAGGCTCCAAAAGCCTGCAGGAAGTAATCAACCATCTCGCTTTCCTTCATTGGAGGATCGACTCTTGTCGCCTGTTTTCTCCATTGAAAATCATACTCTCTAAAGCTTTACCCCGCTTCTTCTTAATTTTGGTTAGTGATAGGCGGTCCGGGACAGTTTCGAGATTATATTGAAAGTGGCCTACAAATGCTTGGGCCAAATCATTCCAAGTGTACCATCGTGCATGATCTTGCCGTGTGTGCCATTCCAAGGCCGCACCACTGAGACTTTGACTAAAGTATGCCATTAATAACTCATCCCTTCCCCCATCTCCTCTCATCTTACTGCAAAATCCCCTCAGATGGGCTACCGGATCACCATGTCCGTCATACAGATCAAACTTGGGTAACTTGAATCCCTTAGGTAACTGGACGTCGGGAAACAAGAACAAGTCCTTGTAGGCCACACTCACCTATCCTCATAGACCCTGTATATTCCTGAATGACTGCTCTAAGCTCTTCATCTTTCGTATCATCTCCTCCTGCGCAAGGTTTTTTTGAGGCTTTTCTTTTTCAGTCGAGAGACCAAGATAGGGAGTGGTTTTCCTATATTTACAGGGGTTCACTAGAAGATCTATGTAGTGCGGCGGGTGGATGAGCCATAAACACAGGAGTAATTGGTGGTGGAGGGCATGAGATTTGTTTGGGTGGTTGAGGTGGTGGTGTTTGGGAAGTGGTTACTGTCACACCTTCTTTTGGCGCGCCCACTACCCCGGAGGGTAGATGCGCGAGGGAGTTTTTCCAATTTAAGTGACAATATTCGAAACGGGATTATTCTATTTATTTCAGAGTCGCACTTGGATTAAATTAAGGTGTCCCAAGTCACCGATTTATTTAAATCCCGAATCGAGGAAATTTACGACTTTCCAAATGAAGTCTTCGAACCAGAGATTCTAAGTAAGGAATTTTGTTGACCCGAGGGAAGGTGTTAGGCACCCCCGGATCCCGTGGTTCTAGCACGGTCGCTTCAATTATTATAAATGGCTAAAAATATCTGATTTTAAATACATGTTATGGCCTATGTGCTTTCAATCCATTTTTCAAAACCGCTTTATTCTGTTATAACTTTGCATACTAAAAATAGAAACGACCTATTAGGTAGGAGGGGTATTCTAAATCGTGCTTCAAAAGAGATTATTAGGAGCTTGACCATATGTGATTCTTTATTCATTTCAATTATGGCTTGTGTACCGACATGCGTCGTTCAAGTAAAGCTAAACATGGTTATGGCTATACTACGTTTTCGATTCATCAAGCAGCTCAAATTGAATTTCTTCTTGCGTTGTTTACCAAATATGATACGGGAATATTATGTTATTGAATTATTTTCTAGTCGAGTGCATGAGACTGCGATTAAGGGAATAACTATTGTATTATTGCAAAACCATTTTTGACGAATGCAACTGCGGGAATTTCTACTCCTAAAGTCGCATGTCAATAGCTAATACATATCAAGTTAGTGGATTAAATCCCGACTAAAAGTATACTTGAATTTTTATGCATCTGTTTGCAATCTAAAGTGGCCTTGATTCAATTATAACAAACCAAACAAAAACAGAATTCTTTCCAACTTCAATTCCAACAGCAGAACTTTAAAGCATTGATCTTATTTGGATATAAACAACTACTTGTCCCATTTAGATATAACCAGCTATAAACATTGATTCCAACAACTAAAGATATACTTGAATTTTATGCATTTGTTTAATAGTTAGTTAAACAGTTGTGCTTCAATGTCCTAAATTAACAGTACAGAAATCCATTGTAATCTAAGATGGTCCTAATTTAATTATAACAATCTAAACAAAAAAAAAATTCATCCCAGTTTTGATTCCAACAACAAGAGCTTAAAATGTTAATCTCATTTCATTGTCAAACGAAGAAAAATCAGGTCGAGCAACCTGAGAAATGTATACCTGGAAAATTGAAATTCAAAGGATGAAGAAGAGGTCAACAACAGTAATCCAACAGTAACAGCTACAGAAAACAACAACACCAACAGCAACGGATTGACCAAAATAAACCCAACACATCCAACGAATCAACTAATAGCTAGTCAGACTCAAACGAGCAACAATTCCAGTTCCAAACCAACAACACACTCAAACAGATTGATCCTAAGAACTTGAAATGTCTGCCTCTAAACTCTCAAACTCTCACTAACTAATTAAAGAAGAACCAAATGCAGAACCTAAGAGAACTGATTAACTTTTTTATTAAATTCCTGATATTCTTTTTGTGTGACCTTTGAATCCGATTTCAAAATCCAACCTCTCCTCTCAGAATGTTTTTTCTCTTTTTTTCTCTCTGTTTTCTCTCTGTTTTTTCCAGTATATCTCTCTGGTTTTCCAGTGAGTATCTGTGTGTTTCCTCTATTCTGCCAGTGTCCTCCCAGTCAGTGCATATCTCTCTGTATGTGTCTGTTTTTATAGCTAAAAATAAGCCAGGCAGCCCTTTAAACTAAGCTAAAAACACATCTCATTGCCTGGCACATGCTTATTTCAGCCTTTCAATCACTCCCCCCATGTGTTTTCATTTTCCAGCTCTTGAGAGCATTCCAAAGAATTCAACAAACTAATTTCTGACCAAAATATTCATTGACAACTACTTAAAGTTGTATAAGTGTGGGTTCTACTAATTAAACAATTCTTAAAGGCAAAAGAATCACTGGAAAATGCTGCTGTCCAGCAGTCTCAACAAACTCACTCTATGTCATTGCACTCTAAGGCTTAGTTTATGAACACTTAAATGGACTAACAGCTATACCCAATTCACAACCTAATTTAAAATCAGCAGGATTCAAGGCTCAAACCCACAGGGGATCATAACAATTACATGCTACCAAAACAAACAACTATGAACCAGCAGTGAAGTTACATATAGTTGACTACTATAATTCAGCTACTATAAACCAATTTGTTTATAATTCAAGCACAAACAATTCAATCTTCAAATTAACAGTGATTCAATAGGGAATTAATCAGTATCAAGAGAATCACTGTCTTACTGTTCTAACAAGCAGACCTACGAAAACAAATCGACGTTATTCGATTAGTCGATTACAACATTTATAATCGGTAACACACAATCGCAAAAACAGTGAATCAAGAACTCTCGGCCAATTCCGGGGAATACAAAGCTAATTGTTCGACGACGCTAATCGACGCGAACACGTATTCGACAACATTCGTGGTCAAACACACAACACAAAATTAGAATTGACCAAACAAATGGTCTTTGAGAAGAAAAATGAAAAAGGGACGGCCAACAGAAATTTAGAAGAATTCAACAAAATTAAACCAAGCAAATATACAAAACAAACAAATATCCAACTGGAATAAACAAGAAAAGAAAATTACCTCAAAAAAGAAATCGAAATCGAATAGAATTCGAACCACTTGACCTTGAACTTGAATCATTGAGTCGAACGGACCTTAATTGAGATGTTTGCAAGTGAAAACACATCAATTAAGGTCTATTAGACCTCAATTCAACGAAATCCGGCGATAAAAATTTCCATTCGGATTTTAGGGTTCAAAAACTTCGATTTTGGGGTTCAACAATTTCTGGCCAAATTCGAACGGAAATAACAACGATTAGCGTATGAGGGTGGTGAGGTGAAGGTGTGGTATCAATTTGGGGTGGTTTGGCATGGGTTGAAGTTCAATTTGAATCTTTAATTGAAGATTCGAGAAGTTTGAAGGTGATTCGAAACGAACGGTTAATGGATTTGTGTTTAGGGTGGTCGGGTTGCTTAAGGGTGTTATTTTGGTGGTGTTTGGCGTCGGCGCCGCCGGCTTGAGGTGGTGGGAATAGAGGGCGGCGCTAGGGTTTTTTTTTGTTGGAGAAGATGAGTGAAGGAGAGAGGGGTCTGAGGGGAAAACGAGGGGATTATACGGGTTTGGGGGGGGTTTAGTTATTAAAATGCAAGGTTTAATCTTAGCCGTTGGATTATAGGAGTCCAACGGCTCATATCAAAAGGGGACGATGGGGCGGTTCGGGCGTGGGGGACGGGTCACGGAGACGGACTGGGCAGGGATGTTTGGGCCTGGATATGGGGTAGTATTTGGCCTAGTTTTTGGCCTTGTTCGATTTTCTTCTTGATTTTTCTCTTCTCTTCTTTATAATTGAACAAAATTCCTAATTAATTTGTAAAATCAATAAATAAAACTACACAAATATCAACATTTGAACAACAATTAACATGTTAACTAACACATTAAAATCATGTCATTCAACTAAACTTTAAACATTAAATGCAAAAAATACATATTTTTTGTTATTTTCCATTTTCATCAAATAAACTTGACTACTTTCAATTGTAAATTAAATCCTAAGAAAGCAAATGCAATGTATTTTGTATTTTTCTTAAAATAAACAAACATGCACACACAAAAATACAAATAATAAGAAAATTAACACAGAAATCCACAGATATTACAATGATACAAGAAATGATTTTATTTTGAAATTTCTTGGGAGTAATTCACATGTAGGTCAAAAATCACGTGCTCACAGTTACGTAGTATTACTGGTAGGTAGGTGTCACGACCCCAAACCCAATTGTGATGGCACCTAGCATATTGCTAGGCAAGCTCGACCAATCACACTCACAGTCCGAGCTACAAGCACACATTTTTATTCAAAAACCATTAACAACAAAGAAATATCTAAAATTTAGCAAATATATAGAAACAACCCAATAAACCAGTACAAACAACCTCCCACAGTACTGGGGTTCACAGGTCAAGAGCCTCTACCAGAATAGCGTAATAATAATAATACTGAAATATATCATAATTTGAATACACGAAAATGTCAAAAACACATAAATAATGGAGGAGTCGGGTCCTGCGGATGCCAAGGCAGCTACCTCGACAAGCTCCGAATAATACTCTGAAAAGCAGCTAAAGGATCAAACTCTGCCCTGAGGTACCTGGATCTGCACACATGGTGCAGAGAGTAAAGTGAGTACTTCAACCTTAGCGGTAATAGACATGTATAATGATATTGAATCAAAACACTGAAACTCCTTTCCTGCTCATCCGAGCTCTTTATATCACATTCATTGACCAAACTGCGACCTTGGTCCTTACTTCAAATTCCATACCACCCACTGCACCTCACGTGCCGATATACGATAGACACGATTTCCATCACAACTCTAGAACTGACGATAGGCAAATACTTCATCACATAAGACCTTCCATTTAACTCATTTCAGGAGAACTATAGCAACATACATGCGAATTCTCATAACCATCGAATATGCCAATCTCTAAGTAATGGTCCAAGCCACCATAACCCATCCCGAGATCCGCCTACTCGTAACATGCCCCTAACAGAAGAATACTTAAGAATAACATCAATCACTGCGGCCGACAAGTCTCAAATGCACCGCCACACATCACATGCATAACTCGATCACGTTGCATGAACCCATCATTGACACCAATATGCCAACTCAACTATGGCTAATCAATCTACTTCCTTCCAGTTTATCCTGGATTGCCTTAGAAATGTTAATCTCTCCCTTCAATACCTAACTTATTCCAACCTCACTCACCCCGAGTGACCTTAAATCATGAGGCCATGCTATTTCAAGGACGACGACCATTTCATGTCTCTCAAATACTACACCACAAGTCAAAACATCATAGAACATTTTGTGCCCTTCTTCATAAGTTGCTTCAATAATTTGACTCCCAACTGTACTTATAGTCTCAGTATTATCAAGCACCACATTTTACCTCTTGAATTCACTAGGACCGCTATTGAAAGCCATCCGGCCCTGACTTGCCCCAGTACGCAACCAACTCTCTTGAATTTGATAACATATGAATACCCTCTCGATAAAGCCCCCAGCGAAACCACTTCCCTCGCAACCTTCACATATACGAGGCGTAAATCATGAATCCTCCCTCAAGTTGAACGTGAGCCAGTAAGGCTGACCATAACATGCATTCAAGAATTCATATACTCAATTACCACTCATAGTCCTTTTCTGTAGCTACAATAGCCCATTAATGCTAATACCCAGAATTCACGCACGTAATTAACCATGCGACCCAATCGTAAGCGGTGGGACTCTCCCACTTAGCTCAAAGCCACTATTACACGACTCTCGAACATATTAGAACCATTCTTTCAAGTCATTTACTCTTATTCAACTACAATTCACTTGATCCAACGAATATAACCACCTGTGCTCTATTAGCACTCTGACACCATAGGGTATGACCTCATCCCAATACAACCAAACATCTTCTCGCTCCATGCATCAAGCATTCCGTACCGCGACAGCTTAAGACATACTATGATTCTCACACCTACGAAGCATCATGTAGCCTTCGCCGAAATCTTCCCTGCTGATAATGAAAGGTAGAATTTATTAGGGACACAGGAACATCAAAAGTACCAACATCATACCATACGAGCCTCAACTCTTGCCTATCCGCCAGTTTCAAAGAACTTTTGAATAGCACGTAAATACAGCGCAGGCCAAATCTGATATGATACATGACCCATAATTTGGTCGTTGATAGTGAAATCCTTTCACTTGGCACGAAGCCATAAGACACATCTTGCTAATCCATGACAATAGTCTTTATCATTTGTACGTCTTCATCATAAGACAACCCAAGACATTCGTTTGGCACATGTCCTTCTTAAGATAGTTAAACTCATTTCCCCCCAGTATCTCCTGCTGGCTGAATCCTTCGCTAAATAGATATCTCATATGAACCATATAGTCTTTATTACCACCAACTATCTTTAGATCTACATCCACCTTGTAATTCTACCATTGCTGTGACGATTAGGCAGTAAACCTTCTCAAGACTGTACTTATCAATCGAATGTCAGAACCTAGTGCACCCCCATGTGCACAATTGAAGATCTCTCAATTCTTTTGCATTATCGATATGGATGACACACGGTAACAATGGTTGAGTAAATTCTTGACTCCCTTGAGATCGCTCTGCAGCGTCACGAACCGTCGGCGCATACTTGATACTGAGTGCGCAATTTCAATACACGAGTGGATGCAAAAGAACATATGACATAGGCTCCAACTGAATAAATGGCGCACGATAACGAATTCAAAGAATTGAAGAGTTTCCTAAACAGTTACATAACTCATCGTAGATAAATACAGACGTCTCCATATCGATCAGCGAGAATCTAAGTAACCGGTCTGTGTCCCGTGACTCCTACGAACCTAGAGCTCTGATACCAACTTGTCACGACCCTAGTTCACCAATCGTGAACCTATCATGATGGCACCCAGCCTTCGCGACTAGGTTAGCCTAACACGATGCGGAATGTACAATTTCATGAAATAAAAGATAAGGTAACAACAGAATAATGTAAATGAAATATAATAGGTGCCGCTCGGCACATACACTTCGCCAAAACACACTAAGCAACATACTACCAAGACCCGGAAACCCACAGGCAACACAGACTAAGAAAGAGTACAACTGTGGCTTTATACATCAGGAAATGTCTATACAACGAGAGTAAGGGAAATAACTACTATCACTAGTGAGAATAGAAGGGGACTCCCCGGATCCGCGGACGTAGCAGATCATACCTCGAGTCTCCTGAAGAGCTGCTAGATCACCTAAAATGTGCCTGATCTGATATACCTGGATCTGCACAACAAAAGTGTGCAGGAAGAGTAGCATGAGTACACCACGGCGGTACTCAGTAAGTGCCAAGCCTAACCTCGGTTGGGTAGTGACGAGGAAGGTCAGGGACCTACTTAGGTAAAACATAATAACCAATATGATAATGAGAAAACAATATGTGTATAATCACAGCAAATATCCGGCAAGAAAAATAAGTAAACAGTAACAACGGACAAACACTATCAAAGAATAGAGGTACAAACCACAACCGGATATTTATCGTCGGGGATCTCCTGGTATCCCGATGATCTCTTGGTATCCTCAATAAATATATTTTTGGGATCTCTTAGTATCCATAACAATAATTCTGGGATCTCCTGGTATCCGGAGGATCTCTTGGTATCCTCAATAAATATATTTTTGGGATCTCTTAGTATCCATAACAATAAATTCTGGGATCTCCTGGTATCCCAAGGATCTCCCGGTATCCTCAATAAATATTCTGGGATCTCCTAGTATCCACAATAATAATTGTTAGGATCTCTTGGTATCCTCAATAAATATTCTAGGATCTCTTAGTATCAAGAGAATCTCCTAGTATCCTTAATAAATATATTCTTTTCTGTGCCAGGGATCTCTTAGTACCCCGCACCCTCATTCTTATTGTATAATATGTATAGGGGAAATTTCCGGGATGCCGTCCCGTAGTCCCAATTTAAATCAACCAACAACAACTCAAGATATTAATTAGCTACCGACTCAAAACAAATAATAGTATATTCTGGCCTAATATGTCTCATAGAATGCAACAAGGTAGTTTTAAAAATAGATAAATAAATCCACTAAACATGCTTCTCTAAACTAGCACAAGCTATAATAGCAGTTAGGAATAAGTAAATATGAAAGAGAACTCAACTCAAGTAACTTTTATCTTTAAGTAAAAATTCAGGTTTTCAACAATTAGCTCAAGTACGCGCTCGTCACCTCACGCACAAGGCATTCAATTACCAAATTCATATCTTAAGGGACAAAGTCCCCCACACAAGGTTAGACAAGCCACTTACCTCGATCAAGTGCACGTCAACTTGAAAACACGCTCTTGCCACGAGTATCCGACTCCAAATGGCTCAAATCTATTCAATTAAATTGCATTTGTAAATAATAATTCAAGTAATTTATTCTACAATTAAATTCTAAGCTAATACGCGAAATTATGTAAAATGACCAAAATACCGCTCGGGCCCCACGTCTCGGAACCGGGTAAATTTTATATTTCCAGAAACCTCGCACTCTCACGAGTCTAACCATACCAAATTTGCTAAATTCCCATATCATTTCGACCTTCAAATCAATGATTCTATCTAAGAGGGTTTTCTACCCTTTTCCAACAAAATCCTTAGATTAAACACCAAAACTTGCAATAGATTCAAGTTATACAACCAAAATTGAGTTAAGAACACTTACCCCGTTGTTCTCTCCAAAAATCCCTCAAAAAATCGCCTTATCCGAGCTCCAATTCGTCAAAAATGGAAAATGGGGGAAATTCCCATTTTCACAACTTAACATTCTGTCCGTCACTATTCACGTCATTGTTCACATGCACTGTTCACGTCATTGTTCACATGCACTGTTCACGTCACTGTTCATAGGCACTGTTGATACGGTACTGTTCATGTATACTGTACAAAGATACTGTACACGCAAGTGAGATCACTGTTCACACGTACGAAAAATGCAGAAATTGCCTAGAAAATTGCAGCAGCTTTTGTTTCACTAAAATGGCTCTAACTCCGTCATACGAACTCGGAAATAGGCGATTCTTGTTCCAATCAGTCACAAATAATAATACGAACACAACCCTTCAATCAAAACTGAATTCGAAGCTCATTTTCTCAGTTCGATACTCAATTTACTCGTTAAATAATTAACTCACATTTCGCGTAAAAAACCCAATCGCGACTTGATGAAATTAAACTAAATTTTCCAGATCAGTCCTATAATTCATTATCAAAATTCTGGAACTCTCAGAATCAAATTTGGATCTCTAGAACTAAAAATGAACCTTTAGATCATTACATTTATGCTCAAATGAACAAAAATCTTCAAAAATGACCCGTTGGGCATCCGAAACACACCCGAGGCCCCCGAGACCCCGACCAATAACACCAACCAGTCCCAAAACACATTACGGACTCACTCGAGGCCTCAAATCATATCAAACAACGCAAAAAATATGAATTAACCTCCAATCCAAGCTTGATGAACTTTGAAGTTTCCAACTTCTATTTCCGATGCCGAAACCTATCAAATCAAGTCCGATTGACTTCAAATTTTGCACACAAGTCCAAAATGACATAACAGAGCTACAAAAATTTTCGAAATTCCATTCCGACCGTCTGATCAAAATTTCACCTATCAACCGGAATTCGCCAAAATACTAACTTTGCCAATTCAAGCTTAATTCTACACCGGTCATCACAAAAATATTCCGGACACACTCCGAAGTCCCAAATCACCTAACAAAGCTATCCGAACCATAAGATTTGCATTTCGAGTCCGATATAAAAATTTCCACTCCCGGTCAAATTTTCTCAAAAACCTTCAATTTTCTATCTTTAGCCAAACGACTCCAAAATGACCTACGGACTTCCTGAATTCACTTCCGATCGCGCTCCCAAATCCAGAATAACCACACAGAGCTACTCCCAGTCTCGGAGTCCCAAACGGACATCAATAACACTAAAATGCATTTTAAGCCAAACTGATGCAATTTCTTCTAAAATGTTATCTTCCATAATATGCGCCAAAACGCTCCCGAATTATCCAAAACCCGATCCGGGCATACACCCAAGTCTGAAATCATCATATGAAACTGTTAGAACCTTCAGATTCGAATTCCGAGGTCGTATACTCAAAATTCCAATCCTAGTTCATTTCTTCAATTTTAAGCTTCGGAAATGAGAATTTTCATTTAAATTTGACTTCAAACTTATTGAATTTTAATTCTGACCATACACACAAGTCAATATACCCGAGATGAAGCTGCTCATGGCCTCAAACTGCTCAATGACATGTCGTAGCTCAAAACGACCGGTTGGGTCGTTACATTTTCAATACCAAAAATCAAGCCCTAAATTCTCCAATTTCCACCCAATTTTTTAGAGATTTAGATGATGATTCTATAATAATATCATTTAATTAGCTTATAAAACTTACCTCTAATCGAAACCTAGGTGAAATCCTCTTACTTCCTCGTCCAATAGCTCCAAAATATGCTCAACAATGGTGGAAAAGGGTTTTTACTCGCAGATGTAATGTTATAAAACCCTTCTGTCCGCCCAGAAATTTCCTCTATATGATCGCATCAACTCACCTGCGATCGCATTGAACAATTTTTCCAGGCCTCCAAAATGGCCTATGCGATCGCAACCTCTACTACACGATCGCATTGCTTCAGGATCCAACCCTACGCGATCGCATAACTGATATCACGATCGCACTGAACAAATCCCCCCTTCAGGGACTCAGGTCCATTACACTACGCGATCGCATAGGAACTCCTGCGATTGCAGAGAACAACCTTCACCACTTATGCAATCGCATGCCCTTGACCGCGATCACATTGAACAATCATCAAGGCCTCCCCAAACCTTCTATGCGATCACAACATCACTCCAGCGATCATATTGAACAAATGATCTGCAACATTATGACAGCAAAAACCGATTCCTTAACCAACCAAAAATGATATGTTGAACCCCCGAAATCACCCCGAGGTCCCCGGGACCCCAACCAAAACCACCAATCTACTCCAAAATATGATACGAATTTGTTCCAATCATAAAAATACGACCTTTAACTCAAAAATCATCAAATCATGAAGGATTCAAGCCTAAGTTTTAACTATAACTTCCGAAACTAACATTCGTTCAAAAACCCAACCAAACGATGTCCGAATGACCTAAAAATTTGCAGACATATCCGAAATCACCTAAAGAAGCTACTGCGACTCTCAGAATTCCAATCCGACCCTCAAATCAAAATCTCACCTATCAACCGGAATTCGCCAAAATTCCAACTTCGCCAATTCAAGCTTATTTCTACACCGGACCTCCAAATTCAATTCTGATTGCTATCCTAAGTCACAATTCACCTCCCGAAGCTAACCGAATCACCGGAATTCACATCCGAATCCTCTAACCACATAGTCAACTTCCAGTTAACCTTTTTGAAACAAACTCCCTTCTAAGAGGTTATATGCCTTATTTTCAACCAAAACTAATTCAATTACACCCGATAGACTCAAATACTGACATAGAAACCAGATGTAACAAAATAAGGGGAAAATAAGGTGGTAACTCATATGACGATGGGCTGGTTCATCACATCCTCCCCAACTAAAACAAATGCTCGTCCTCGAGTGTGTCAAGAAACATACCCGGAGTCTCAAACAAGTGAGGATATCTGCTCTGCATCTCCCGTTTGGTCTCCCAAGTGGCCTCCTCTACGGGCCGACCTCTCCATTGCACCTTTATTGATGCTATATCCTTAGACCTCAGTCTCCACACCTGACGACCCAATATAGTTATAGGCTCCTTATCATAAGTCAAGTCGTAATCTAGTTGAACTTTACTGAAATCCAACACATGCGATTGGTCACCAACATACTTCTAGAGCATAGACACGTGGAATACCAGATGAAATCCCGTTAGGCTGGGTGGCAAAGCAAGCATATAGGCCACATTTCCAATCCTCCTAAATATCTCAAAAGGGACAATGAATCTCGAACTTAGCTTTCCTTTCTTCCCAAATCTCATTACGCCTTTCATAGGCGAAACCTTCAGCAAGAGCTTCTCACCCACTGAATAAGACATATCCCGGACCTTCCGATCCACATAACTCTTCTGGCACGACTGGGCTGTGCTAAGTCTCTCCTCATTACCTTCACTTTGTCCAAGGCATCCTGGACCAACTCTGTCCCCAACAACCTAGCCTCGCCGGGCTCGAACCAATCGACTGGAGATATACACTGTCTCTCATATAAGGCCTCATATGGCGCCATCTGAATGCTAGATCGGTAGACGTTATTATAAGCAACCTCAGCGAGGGGAAAGTAATCAGCCCAAGAACCACCAAAGTTAATAACACAATCACGCAACATATCCTCCAAGATCTGAATGGTACGCTCGGACTGTCGGTCCGTCTGAAGATATAATACAGTGCTCAACTCTACCTGTGAAGCCAACTCTCGTTAGAATGTCCTTCAGAACTGAGAAGTAAACTGAGTACCTCTATCTGATATAATAGACACTGGGACCCCATGCAATCTCACAATCTCACGGAAGAATATCTCTGCTAACTACTCCGAGGAATATGTAGTACATATAGGAATGAAGTGTGCAGACTTGGTCAGCCTATCCACAATTACCCAAACTGAGTCAAACTTCTTCGCTGTCTAAGGGAGACCACTAACAAAGTCCATAGTAATTCTCTCCTATTTCCACTCGGGAATACTTTGAAACACGCTACCGGGCCTCTGATGCTCATACTTGACCTACTGACAGTTGAGGCACCAGGCTACATGACTCACAATATCCTTCTTTATTCTTCTCCACCAGTAATGATGTCCCAAATCCTGATACATCTTCGCGGCACCTGGATGGATAGAATACCGCGAGTTTTGGGCCTCCTCCAATATCAACTCCCGAAGGCCGTCCATATTGGTCACGCAAATCCAGCCTTGCATCCTCAACACACCATCACTATCAATAGTAACATCCCTGGCATCATCATGCAAAACTCTGTCCTTAAGGACTAGCAAGTGTGGATCATCATACTGGCGCTCACGAATGCGATCATATAAGGAAGGGCGAGAAACAACGCAAGCCAATAACCTGTTGGGCTCTAAAATATCCAACCTCACCAACCGATTGGCCAACACCTGAACATCAATTGCAAAGGGTCTCTACCCAACGGGAATATACGCCAGGCTGCCCATACTAACCGCCTTTCAGCTCAAATCGTCCACTACATTGGCCATCGATGATATAAAATAGTTATGTCATAATCCTTGAGCAACTCAATCCACCTTCGCTGAGTCAACTTGAGATCCTTCTATTTAAACAAGTGCTGGAGACTGCGATGATCAGTATGCACCTCATAGGACACGTCGTACAAATAGTGCCTCCAAATCTTCAAGGCATGAACTATGGCAGCTAATTCTGAATCATGAACAAGGTAGTTCTTATCATGAGGCTTCAACTGGCGAGAAGCATAAGAAATAAATATACCCTCCTACACCAATACACAACCTATCCCAACTCTCGATGGTATAAAAACCTGAGGCCGATGGCAAGACTAACACTGGGTCTGTGATCAAAGTTGTCTTGAGCTTCTGAAAGCTCTCCTCGTACTCATCTGACCATACGAACCCTTTTGGGCCAACCTGGTCAAATACGAAGCGATAGATGAAAATCCCTGAACAAACTAGTGATAATACCCCACCAAACCAAGCAAACTTTGGATCTCTGTAGCTGAGGACCATCTAGGCCAACTCTGCACCGCCTCTATCTTCTTCGGGTCAACCTGAATACCATCACTAGACACCACGTGACCTAGAAAAGCTAGACTCAAGCCAGAACTCACAATTGGAGAACTTCGCATACAACTTCTCCTCCCTCAACCTCTACAATACTACTCTCAAATGTTGAGCATGCTCCTCCTGGATACGAGAATACACCAAGATGTCATCAATAAACACAATCACAAAGGAATCCATATATGGCCGGAACATACTGTTCATCAAGTGCATGAACGCGACTGGGCATTGGTCAGCCCAAAAGACATCACTAGAAACTCATAATGCCCATATCTCGTCCTGAAAACTGTCTTCATAATATCAGAATCTCTAATCTTCAGTTGGGGATAGCCTGAACGAAGATCAATATTTGAGAGCACCCTCGCTTCCTGGAGCTAATCAAATAAATTATCAATGCGTGGTAGAGGATACTTGTTCTTCACCGTTACCTTGTTCAGTTGTATATAATCAATACACATCCTAATTGAGCCATCTTTCTTCTTGACAAACAACACTGGTGCACCCCCACAATGACATACTTGGGCAAATGAACCCCTTATCTAGGAGTTCCTAAAGCTACTCTTTCAATTCCTTCAACTTAGGTGGTGCCATACAATAAGGAGGAATAGAGATGGGCTAAGTGCCCGGCACCAAATCAATACTAAAGTCAATATCCCTGTCCGACAGCATGCCCGGCAGGTCTGATAGAAACACATCTAGGAAGTCCCTCACAACGGGCACAGAATCAATACTAGGAGTCTCAGCTCCAACATCCCTCACAAAATCTAAATATGATAAACACCCTTTCTCAACCATCCTCTGAGCCTTTAAGAAAGAAATCACCTGGCTAGGGACATAATCAGTTGAACCTCGCCAATCAATCTGTGGAATACCAGGAATTGACAACGTAACAGTCTTGGCATGATAGTCCAGAATAGCACGGTACGGAGATAACCAATCCATACCCAGAATCACATCAAAGTCTACCATACCCAACAATAGCAAATCAACTCAGGTCTCCAAACCCCCAATAGCAATAAGACATGATCGATATACGTGATCCACAATAATCGTATCACCCACCGGGGTGGATAAATGCACACGAAAGGCAAGACAACCACGGGTCGTACCCAAATGATGAGCAAAATAAGAAGACACATACGAGTATGTAGACCCGGGATCAAACAAAATAGAAACATCCCTGTGGAAAACTGAGATAATACCTGTGATCACTGCATATAAAGCAACAACATCTCTCATATTTGGAAGTGCATAGAAACGAGCCTAACCACCACTCGATCGCTTAACACTCCTGGGGCGACCTCTAGATGACTGACCCCCACCCATACTAGACTGGGATGGTGCTGAAGTAGATGGAGCAGAAGAGGAAGGTTTATCCCTCTACTGAGACCTACCACTGTAAAGTCGAGGACACTGTCTCCTCATGTGGCCAAACTCGCCACACTCATAACAACTACCCGGCGCTGGAGAAGGGGACTAAAGGGAAACCCTCACCGTAGATGAACCCTGGGCTGAAAAAGCAGGTGTAGAACTCTGAGATGGGAGGGCGCTGAGTAAAGACTGGCCCTGCTGATAACCTTGAGGGCCACGTCCAGAAGAAGCTCCACTGTGCTCTGGGCGACCTGACTGAGGAGGTCTAAAAGAACAACCTCTGCCCTGATGAAACTGGCTCCTAGATGGAGCACCACTATAGCTGCCTGAACCTTGAAGCTTCTTGGCCACCCTCTCCTCTCGCTCTCGGTGATGATCCGCCTCAATCTGGCGACCCATGTCCACTACCTCCTCGAAGGATACTGCTACCACTCTCTCCCTGGTCATCAAGATACGAATAAAGTAGTTGAGGCCATCTATGAACCTCCTGATCCTCTCCCAATCTGTCGGGATCATCCATGTAGCATGTCTGGCTAACTGAGTATACCTCAACTCGTACTGAGTCACTATCATATCACCCTAAACTAACCACTCAAACTAGCAGCACAGCTCCTCTCTACTGGACTGCGGCACATACTTCTCTATAAAGAGAGTGAAAAACTGCTGCCAGGTAAGGGGTGCTGCTCCTGCAGGGCTACGTCTCTCAAACTCCTCCCACCATATGAATGCTAGCCCCAAAAACTGGAAGGTAGTAAAAGATACCCCACTAGACTCAAGAATCCCAGTTGTACGAAGCATCCTCTGACACTTATCTAGAAATCCCTGGGAATCCTCGCCCTCAGTACCACTGAATGTAGGAGGCTAAAGTCTACCAAACCTCTCTAACCGATGTTGCTCGTCGTCAGGAATCATCGTAACAACATACCATAGGGCTGGCGCAACTGGAATAGCCGGTGCAGCTGCCTGAGCTAGGCTGCCTCTAGTGTCCGAAGTCCCTGCACAACCTGCTCTGGTGTGCGAGCTGCGGGGTCTGATGACCACCTCCAGTATGAGATGTCGCTGCGGCAGTAGTAGTTGAAACTTCTGAGCCAAACCAGTGCTGATAGATAATATATGGGCCAATGCCTCTTGAAGGCCAGGAATAACAATAGGCATTGTCGGTGCTTGAGCGGCTGCTGCTGGAGCATCAACTACTAGGGGTTGATCCTGAATAGGGGCAACAGGTGGGTCAACTTGTACTGCCCCTGCTGCTCTACCACGACCACGACCGTGTCCACAACCTCTAGCTGGTGGAAATGGCGGTCTTCCACCTCGTCTGGTAGCATGATTCCTCGCCATCTGCGAGAGAATAGAATACAGAAGTTTAGTTCTCGGAACAACAAAACCGCATGACAAGATTTCAAGAATATGAAGTGTTTCCAAAAGATTCTGCAGCCTCTACGTATTGATCTGCGAGACACTACTAACCGGCTCAAGACTCATGAGGCCTAGTAACCTAGGCTCTACCAACTTGTCATGACCCCAAACCCGGTCGTGATGGCGCCCAACACATTGCTAGGCAAGCCAGACCAATCACACTCACATTCCAAGCTACAAACTCACATTCTTTATTAAAAAATCATTAACAGTGAAGAAATATCTGAAATTTAGCAAATATATAGAAACAACCCAATAAACCAGTACAAACAACATCCCATAGATCTGGGGGTCACGAGTCAAGAGCCTCTACCAGAATAGCTTAATAATAATAATTATAATACTGAAATATATCATAATCTTAATAAATGGAAATGTCAAAAACACATAAATAATTAAGGATTCGGGTCCTGCGGATGCCAGGCAGCTACCTCGACAAGCTCTGGAAAATACTCTAAAAAGCAGCTAAAGATCAAATCTGCCACGAGGTACATGAATTTGGGCACATGGTGTAGGGAGTAAAGTGGGTACTTCCAACTCACCGGTAATAGACACGTATAATGATATTGAAGGCAAGAAATCCCAAAATACCACACAGTAAAGCTATAACAGTGTTTCATTTCAATTTAACAGTGTAAATCTCAGGAAAAAGGAAACAAATAGAGCATATAATGTAACGACCCAGCCCGTCGTTACGGGAGTTATCGCCCCATTTTCTCCATTTAATACTTCAATATGCTAACTTATATGTGTTTGGAAATATAGAAGCAAATCGGAGGGAATTTAGATAGAAATAAGGCCATAAATCCCTTTTTGAGAAGAATAGGTTGGAAAAGTCAACCGAATGTTGACCGATGACTTTGGCAGCTCGGAATTTAATTCTGATGATTCAACTAGTTTTGGAGGATCATTTATGGCTTAGGAGAGCAATCGGAATCGAATTCGGAGGTCCGGTGAAGTTTTAGGCTTGAATTGGCTAAGGTCGAATTTTGATGAAATCCGAACGGTAAGTGAGATTTTGATCCGGGAGTCGGCATGGAATTCTGATAGTTGCAGTAGATCCATTAGGTGATTTGGGATATACGTGCAAAAGTTTAGATCATTCGGAGGTGTTTAAGTCGAGTTTTAGATCAAATGCAAGTTTCGGAAGTTTTGGAAGAACTTAGGCTTGAATCCGATATAAATTTGGTGTTTTGATATTAATTTTGGTGTTTTGAGAGTGAAACTAAGTTTACATGATCACATTTGGCATATTAGTATGTTCGTATACTGTCCCGAGGAGCTCGGATGAGTGTCACATAGGTTTGGGTTGTGTTATGCTCGTTTTTCTTATGCTTCGACATCGGTTTTTCAAGCATAAATGATATTATATTGAACAAATGAGCTCCGATTACTGTTTTGAATGAAGAATTAGATCCGTATCGTAATTACGGACCCTTAGCAAAAAGAATCATCGAATTTGGACATCGTATGAGGATTTTATGGCTATTTTACTAAGGTTGCCCAGATTTTCAGGTTAATGACGAAACTGCCCTTGACGGCGTATTAAAAACCTGCACTATTTGCAAATCTTAAAACCTACATATCTCCTTCATTATAAGGTCAAATTGAGTGATTCAAAAGCCTAAATTCATTAGAATTTCACAAGGAATCCATTGGGAGCAGTAAAACGCGTGAACAGTGTACCTATAATGAGCAGGTCGAGTTTTCTTCCAATTTTGGAACGGGAAGAAGCTTTTGAGGCGATTTTTAAGAGAGAAATCAATGGGTAATCGCTGGAGGTAAGTTTATTGAATCAAAAACATGATTTTATGCTATAATCAGCACCAAAATTCCTGAAATTGGTAGAATTTGTGAAGAACTAGGGCCTAAATCATGAAAATGAATTTTTGGGTTTTGAAAGGCCATTCGAACTCCGATTTCGATAAATTTTATATGCACGGACTCGTGGCGAGACGAGCAATCCGTTGGTATGACTTTCGGAAATTTTCAAGAAGCGGGCCCGGGGTCCGGGTTTTACCAACTTGGTGTATTATTGCGTATTTCGTATAAATTGAATTGGGTTATGTTTCTTTGACCCGTATTTGATATAATTGTTGTGTTTGACTAGATTCTACGCACGAGGCGGCAAATTTGAAGGGAAAAGGTATCGCGGACGAGTCTACGGCCGGCTAGAGGTGAGTAGTTTGTGTATATGGTAGCCTCGAAACCCCGGCTTAGCACATTGTGACGCTAGTAGGGCGTGGCTCGCACACCGTGGCAGGTGCGGGATTGATTGTGACTAGGGATTGAGACTTGGTCCATCCCGGAAATGAATAAATATGCTATTAGTGATGGAAATACGCTGTGTTTGACATATTTGTGGGTTGTAAGCCTTGTTTGGGGCCTTGTGCCGACCTGTAGTATCCCTAGGGGATAGTATTTATGTGATAGCTATACTTGCTTAATCATTGATCTCAGTCCTGGAACTTGAAATCACACTATTGAAATGTTAAGTCACCGGTTTTTGCAAATTAAATAAAAGTTAAAGTACTTTTCATAAATTATGAACTGGGAACTGGAATTAAGAAAAATGAACTGTTTTTGTGACTTATCTGATTTATGTGGACTGAGGATGGATCGGGCTGCACGCCGCAGCGGTTTATATGAGGATCGGGCTGCACGCCGCAGCGGTTGATATGAGGATCGGGCTGCACGCCGCAGCAGTATTGCGCTTGGGCTGTAGGAGCCCCTCCGGAGTCTGTACACACCCCCGGTGAGCGCCGTCGACGTTAAATGGATCGGGCTACACGCCGTAGCGGTTATGTGTATTGCATTGCATCTTTATTTGTTGAATTACTCTGTGGTAGCTATATTGTATTGTTGATGCTAGTTTGTAAGAGATTCGACTGTAGTTTAGCTTCATTATGTGGTATTCTGTGGATTTCTTACTTTCAGCTACTTGTATATATTCATTACTCACTGAGTACTTAGTACTCACCCCTACTCCCTGCACCCTTGTGTGCAGATTCAGGTACACAGGAGAGATAGACGAGCACTCCGACTTTTATTAGTGTTTATCCGAGTTGCTGAGGTAGCTGCCGGCGTTCACAGGACCTGGCTTCTATTCTTATTCCAGTTTTTCTTTGTATATACATTATTCATACTTGAGTATTTTGTTTAGATATTGTTATCCGATCATGTTTAAAGGCTCTAGACTCGTGATCTTACATCTTTGGGGTGGTTATTCAGTTTAGTTTTATTGTTGATACTAATATTCAGGTAATTGATTTGAGCTTCATGCTCGGGATGAGAGTGTAAATGGTCGGGCTTGCCTAGCAGTTGTGTTGGGCGCCATCACGACCGGGATTGGGGTCGTGACAAGTTGGTATCAAAGCCTAGGTTACTAGGCCTCATGAGTCTTGAGCCGGTTGGTAGAGTCTTGTGGATCGGTACGGGGACGCCTGTACTTATCCTCGGGAGGTTGCAAACCATTAGGAAACACTTCACATTTCTTGGAATTCTTATCGTGCGTACTTGATTCAGCTTGAGATATAATCTTTGAAATTCCTTCCACACGTCTGTGTACGCTTCGAGCACTTAGTAATATAATTGCCTTGACGGCTTGTGATTCCCTGATCGAGGGTCGAGATATAATCTTTGTGAGTTCATGTTGGGCCAGTCGGGAGGACTTGAGGCCAAATCTTTGTCTATGACATGAGTACCAAAGTGCTGATTTCACAAACTGGTATTATGAAATTTCGTGTGATCGGTATTGTTCCTAATTGTGGAAATGGCAGCTTAATAATGTACGAGTTGTCAGGTGTTAGATCCTTATTGTAATCTATTATGTAACCCCAAGCTATGGGCGTGGTGAAAATTTATCATATCTCTTAGTTAGAAAGTAAAGTGTCTTACGTGTAGTAAAATGAGTTTAGACTCGGGAAGACTAAAGTGATTATACTATGTGTATCCCGGTGGAAGGTGTTGTACTGAAATACTAGATTGAGGCAAAATAGGTGGGTTGATTCTAATGTGTAATTGAAGTGTATTTGATATATGTTATGATTCGAGCAGGTACAGCGCATGTTCATGTATCAATTTTGATAATATAACCCGTGTAGTATTGAGATTAATGTTGTTGATAAACATTGTGATGTCTTGTTGAGTTGTGGATGTATTGTTAGGATGGTTTTGGTGATTCTCTGGCAGGTGGATAGGCCGAATTACAAAGGAAACTCTGTCGAAATTTTTGAAAAAATTTGGGACTTAGAAAAATATTTTTGTCGCCTGGAGAGTAGGCTTAAATGTTGAGTGTGAATAAATGCAAGAATTGCAGATGAGTTAAGGTCTCTGATGATTCGATTCTCTGTCAAGCTTGTAAATGACTTGAGTTTAATCTCACCACAACATTGTGGCATCATTTGAGTAAAGAATGCTATGAGCAGCTAAAAGTGCTTTGATGTATGGCTCCGAGCCAAGTTGGGGAGGTTTTTATTGATTAACTAATTGCACCGTTGTATGCTATGTTGGTACTGTCTCTAGGTATGTTGGGAAAATTCTGATAGAGGTTATGGTGCTTCATAGATGTGAAGAAATCCTAGGATGATTTGAACTGATGTCGGTAAGGAATGTTCGGTGAATAGAAAAGAGAGATAGCTAAATGCAGTTGTATGTAATCATGTTCTGCGATGTCAGAGTTCTAACAAGGCACGAGTGGTTCTGTCCAATAAGACATTTGAATGGTAATTGAATAAGGGTGAATGACGCCCGAGAATAGTCCTGCGGTGTTCAAGATTTTGCTTGTAACGGTAAGGTGTCTTAAGATTGTGTATATGGCTAAAGACGGTGGTTTCGTTAGAAGGGATCAAGACTTGTGTAATGATATGTGAATGATGAGATTCTATGTATCTATATTGGAGAGTAATGATAACGAATTCAAAAAATCGCAAGAAGTTCTTCAAAATAAAGTATTGTAGAATGTGGTACTTCTGGGAAACATTGAGAGAGTATTCAGCGGCCTGTGAGCCTTAGACCGTGTAGTCTTGTGTATGAGTCTCGTGTGGTAACATGAGTTGAGATAATGTAGTGCTACAGTAAAGGCTAGTACTAAGTTAAAGATGATTCAGAAAGGAAATTGAGTAAATGGAACAACTTGTTAATAAACTGAAATGGTATGATAAGGGTACGATTAATTCCTGGTATGTGTTCGAAGTAATGAGACTCGCAGATATTGTGCAACAAATCTCTTGAGTGCTGGCAGTTGCGTAGCTTGATGTGGGTAGAAGGACTCAGTCCTGGCAGCTAAACTTATGTAATGGATTGGGAGAAAGAGTTTGTGATGGGTCCTACCGTGGTTTAAAAGTGAGTATATTCTTGTCGGTATGCAAAGCTTGGAATGTGTAATGAGTTTTCTCTATATGGGATCATGAAAGGCCTTGACTAGTTGAGTGCGCCGATGTTTGCGGCGTAGGAAGGGGATATGAATTCCCATGTTATCTTAGTGTGGTATGGTATATGCGATGTGTTATGGAAACTTGATAATGGCATATTCAAGGCTTTGAGATTTGTTCATAATATATGGGAAGTCATTAAAAATTATTGAGCAGCGCGGGCAGCTGCAGGTGAATTTAGAATCGATCTTTCTGGTGATTAAGGAAAATGGTACTGCTATTCTAGTAATTTGGCAGGGTATATGGTCCAAAAGAAAAAGGTAATGTAAACTGATAATATCTAGTGGTATGGTGGTATTCTCTTGTTGGATCGACTGTAATAATTGAGTCGCTAATGGCATAGTGAAATTTCTGAATGGCTTTCGTGGTATGAATGGACGCTTGATGTGCATTATGTATTCGTACGGTGAAGTACGGAATCAGGCACAGTGATTCATGTGTTATATATGTGTTGGAGACTAGAAGTTCTCGTAATCCGCCTATGCAGTGGTTGTATATCGTGTGCATCGGCACCGTTTAACGATCATTGGAAGTTGGAAGCCCTAGTGGCTCTCCCTTAGCTCTATATAATGAATTTGGGTTATGAGACTTGATTGCAGACTGGTTGTCATAAGTCAGGTCGCCTAGACTAATGTGATATGGACTATGTCGGAAATGGCACAAATTGCGTAGCAGAGTGCATCAGAGTATGCTTCAACAGGGTAGTTGCACCCAAAATCAGCGGACGAATGGTAGGTATTGCTTTGTCAGTTGGGCCTTTGTGGCGGATGTCAGTGTAGAGGTATTTACCATTGATTCAGTTTCGGTATTGAGGAACGTTGTCGGATGCGTTTCATGTGGCCAAGCTTGAGGCTATATATATGTTTGTTGTAATGAGCAACTTGACTCAATGTGCATTTCCTCTTGCGAGATTTATGCGTGGATCGGGTGGCATGCCGCCACAGGTATGGTATCTGGATCGGGTGGCACGCCGCCACGGGTATGTTATTGGAACGGGTTGCGCGCCGCAACAGTATGATGTGGAAAATATAGTTTCCTATAAGTTACTTTGTATACAATACTTCCTAGCTTCTAAGGAATAGTCTGTATTGGGTACCGCTCGGGGAATATCACATCGGTTGTGTCCATTCAGGATGTGATAGCATATATTAAATGTATCACCGCGGGTGTGATTGATTGCTTGAGTTCAGGCCTAAATATGTCCATGGCTGACCGTTTTGAGCATGGTGACTTGAGGTGCTCCATGAGTAATAGTGCTTGGATAGAATCGTGAGTCGTGGCAAGGCCACGTGATGTTATGACATTTCGAGGAGGATTCAGGTACTCTAATTCTATGATGTGAGACGAGATCTCAGTTATGTGTTATGATGGAATTGAGGAATTTGAATTATAGCTATTGTGTTTGAGTTAGTTGTCATGAGTTGAGTATGTTCAGTCGTGTCTTATTGGAGCCTGTGTTGTGCTCATCGTGGCTTAGGCCGGTGTTGAGGTGTCATATCACCAGTGCGGTGTGTTATAATCGAAATGATCGTTGGAGCCATTAATGAGTGCGGGCATATGTGATTTCAGTTGGTTAGAAATGTAATATCGAGGTTTGGCTCCGAAATCTATTATGGTATTAGTTAAAAAGGGAAATGGAATCATGCATGGATGACCTGAGAAATGGATTCGATATATCGCGTGTTTCAGCTGCCGTGGGCAGTATATGAAGATATTGGAACAAGACTTTAGCTAACGAGAAAGGTTTTTCAGTAATATTTGGTTATCGTGGGAAATTGTTGCGATTAGAGGCCATCGTCTCGAGTGATTGGGTTGTTTGGTACACCATAAGATCTCACCCGGAGTGGCGAGTATGGGCTATTACAGTTGGTTCTAGTGTATTCTGAATATAGACGTGGGATTCAGATTTGGTATATGATTTCGAAGGTGCAATGTGGTCTATGTTTCAGATGGACTGTGAAATTTCAGCTATATTGTGTTATCAGACTTATAATGGATAGGGTGACGTGGTACCACCCCGCATATATGCTTGTTAAGGTTAGTCAGGTATTGGGTTGCTTCTAGTACAACTCTGGGTACGCTCGAGGATGAGCGTTTGTTTAAGTTGGGGAGAATGTAACGACCCGGCCCGTCGTTACGGGAGTTATCGCCCCATTTTCTCCATTTAATACTTCAATATGCTAACTTATATGTGTTTGGAAATTTAGAAGCAAATCGGAAGGAATTTAGATAGAAATAAGGCCATAAATCCCTTTTTGAGAAGAATAGGTTGGAAAAGTCAACCGAATGTTGACCGATGACTTTGGCAGCTCGGAATTGAATTCTGATGATTCAACTAGTTTTGGAGGATCATTTATGGCTTAGGAGAGCAATCGGAATCGAATTCGGAGGTCCGGTGAAGTTTTAGGCTTGAATTGGCTAAGGTCGAATTTTGATGAAATCCGAACGGTAAGTGAGATTTTGATCCGGGAGTCGGCATGGAATTCTGATAGTTGCAGTAGATCCATTAGGTGATTTGGGATATACGTGCAAAAGTTTAGATCATTCGGAGGTGTTTAAGTCGAGTTTTAGATCAAATGCAAGTTTCGGAAGTTTTGGAAGAACTTAGGCTTGAATCCGATATAAATTTGGTGTTTTGATATTAATTTTGGTGTTTTGAGAGTGAAACTAAGTTTAGATGATCACATTTGGCAAATTAGTATGTTCGTATACTGTCCCGAGGAGCTCGGATGAGTGTCAGATAGGTTTGGGTTGTGTTATGCTCGTTTTTCTTATGCTTCGACATCGTTTTTTCAAGCATAAATGATATTATATTGAACAAATGAGCTCCGATTACTGTTTTGAATGAAGAATTAGATCCGTATCGTAATTACGGACCCTTAGCAAAAAGAATCATCGAATTTGGACATCGTATGAGGATTTTATGGCTATTTTACTAAGGTTGCCCAGATTTTCAGGTTAATGACGAAACTGCCCCTGACGGCGTATTAAAAACCTGCACTATTTGCAAATCTTAAAACCTACATATCTCCTTCATTATAAGGTCAAATTGAGTGATTCAAAAGCCTAAATTCATTAGAATTTCACAAGGAATCCATTGGGAGCAATAAAATGCGTGAACAGTGTACCTATAATGAGCAGGTCGAGTTTTCTTCCAATTTTGGAACGGGAAGAAGCTTTTGAGGCGATTTTTAAGAGAGAAATCAATGGGTAATCGCTGGAGGTAAGTTTATTGAATCAAAAACATGATTTTATGCTATAATCAGCACCAAAATTCCTGAAATTGGTAGAATTTGTGAAGAACTAGGGCGTAAATCATGAAAACAAATTTTTGGGTTTTGAAAGGCCATTCGAACTCCGATTTTGATAAATTTTATATGCACGGACTCGTGGCGAGACGAGCAATCCGTTGGTATGACTTTCGGAAATTTTCAAGAAGTGGGCCCGGGGTCCGGGTTTTACCAACTTGGTGTATTATTGCGTATTTCGTATAAATTGAATTGGGTTATGTTTCTTTGACCCGTATTTGATATAATTGTTGTGTTTGACTAGATTCTACGCATGAGGCGGCAAATTTGAAGGGAAAAGGTATCGCGGACGAGTCTACGGCCGGCTAGAGGTGAGTAGTTTGTGTATATGGTAGCCTGAGGGTTCGAAACCCCGACTTAGCACATTGTGACGCTAGTAGGGCGTGGCTCGCACCCCGTGGCAGGTGCGGGACTGATTGTGACTGGGGATTGAGACTTGGTCCATCCCGGATATGGAAAATATGCTATTAGTGATGGAAATACGCTGTGTTTGACATATTTGTGGGTTGTAAGCCTTGTTTGGGGCCTTGTGCCGACCTGTAGTATCCCTAGGGGATAGTATTTATGTGATAGCTATACTTGCTTAATCATTGATCTCAGTCCTGGAACTTGAAATCACACTATTGAAATGTTAAGTCACCGGTTTTTGCAAATTAAATAAAAGTTAAAGTACTTTTCATAAATTATGAACTGGGAACTGGAATTTAGAAAAATGAACTGTTTTTGTGACTTATCTTATTTATGTGGACCGAGGATGGATCGAGCTGCACGCCGCAGCGGTTGATATGAGGATCGGGCTGCATGCCGCAACAGTATTGCGCTTGGGCTGTAGGAGCCCCTCCGGAGTCTGTAGGAGCCCCTCCGGAGTCTGTACACACCCCCAGTGAGCGCCGTCGACGTTAAATGGATCGGGCTACACGCCGTAGCGGTTATGTGTATTGCATTGCATCTTTATTTGTTAAATCATTCTGTGGTAGCTGTATTGTACTGTTGATGCTAGTTCGTAGGAGATTCGGACTGTAGTTAGCTTCATAATGTGGTATTTTATGGATTTCCTTCTTTCAGCTGCTTTTATATATTTATTACTCACTGAGTACTTAGTACTCACCCCTACTCCCTGCACCTTTGTGTGCAGATTCAGGTACACAGGAGGGATAAACGAGCACTCCAGCTTTTATCAGTATCTATCCGAGTTGCTGAGGTAGCTGCTGGAGTTCGCAGAACCTGGCTTCTCTTCTTATTCTATTTTTCTTTTGTATATAAATTATTCGGACTTTAGTATTTGGTCTAGATGTTGTTATCCGATCTTGTTTAGAGGCTCCAGACTCGTGACCCTAGATCTTTGGGGTTGTTATACAATTATGCTTTATTGTTGACATAAATGTTCGGGTAATTGATTTGAGCTTCATGCTCGGGATGAGAATGTAAATGGTCGGGCTTGCCTAGCAGTTGTGTTGGGCGCCATCACGACCGGGATTGGGGTCGTGACATATAAGTATAAATGAATGAATGCAATGTAAATGCACATGAACGCTATGGCGCATAGCCCGATCCATTTGGGTACCTGTTCTCACTGTGGGGGGTTCAGACTCCGGAGGGGCTCATACAGCCCAAGCGCAATATCATAGTAACATATGCTGCGGCGTGCAGCCTGATCCACTATCAGTCGAGCTATATGCATGCAAGCCTCACAGGCACAAATAACTTACCATTTTTAGTTCCGTTTAACAGTAATTATAGACTTAGGTGTTTAGAATCTCAAAATTTGCAAATCATATTTAGACAGTGTTTAGCTCAGGACTGATATATGAAAACATGCTATAAATCATAAAAATAGTGACAACGATCCTCACGGGATCCAAATAATCGGCATGCAACCCAAAAATATCCATAACCATCCAAGTAGGAGGTTTATCGGCTCATTAATAGCCAACAACACAATACAATGCCACTCGGTCGGACTAAGCCATAGTCCCCAATCACAATCGACCCCGCACTCACTATAGAGTACGTGTCTCGCCTCAATAAAGCGTTACAATGTGATATACCAGGGTTTCAAACCCTCAGGTCATCATCCATATCTGTTACTCACCTTGAACCGGCTCTGAGACTAGTTCGCTATGCCTTTTCCTCTAGAATCAACCTCCACGGGTACCAAATTTGATCAAAACCAATAGGAATACATCAAAATAGGCTAATAGAACATAACCCAATCGAAATAACTCGAAAAACACCCAAAAGCATGAAGTTGGCAAAATCAAAAGCCCCAGGCCCACTTCTCAAAAAATTACAAAATTCACATTTCCGGAATCCTTGTCTCGCCACGAGTACGTACATATAAAGTTTATTAAAATCAGAGTCCAATAGCCCCTTCAAATTCCTAATTTTCAATACCAAAAATCAAGCCCTAAATTCTCCAGTTTCCACCCAATTTTTTAGAGATTTAAATGATGATTCTACAATAATATCACGTAATTAGATCATAAAACTTACCTCCAATCGAAACCTAGGTGAAATCCTCTTACTCCCTCGTCCAATAGCTCCAAAATGTGCTCAACAATGGTGGAAATGGGTTTTTGCTCGTGGATGTTATGTTATAATACCTTTCTATCCGCCCAGACATTTCCTTTATACGATCGCATCAACTCGCCTACGATCGCATTGAACAACTTTTCCAGGCCTCCAAAATGGCCTATGCGATCGCAACCTCTACTACGTGATCGAATTGCTTTAGAATCCAACACTACGCGATCGCATAAGTGATATCGCGATCGAACTGAACGAATGCCCCCTTCAGGGACTCAGGTTAATTACACTACGCGATCATAGAGAACAACCTTCACCACTTATGCGATCGCATGCCCTTGACCGCGATCTCACTGAAAAATCATCAAGGCATCCCCAAACCTTCTATGTGATCGCAATAGTACTCCTGCGATCGTATTGAACAAAAAGTCTGGAACATTATGACAGCAAAAACTAATTCCTTAACCAACTAAAAATGATCTGTTGAACCCCCCAAAATCACCTCGAGGTCCCCGGGACCCAAACCAAAACCACTAACCTACTTCAAAATATGATACGAACTTGTTCCAATCATAAACACACTTTAACACAAAAATCATCAAATCACGATGAATTCAAGCCTAAGTTTCAACTATAACCTCTGAAACTAACATTCGATCAAAAACCCGACCAAACGACGTCCGAATGACCTGAAAATTTGCAGACATATCCAAAATCACCTAACGAAGCTACTGAAACTCTCAAAATTCCATTCCGACTCCCGGATCAAAATCACACCTATCAACTGGATTCAACCAAAATTACAACTTCGCCAATTCAAGCCTATTTCTACACCAGGACTCCAAATTCAATTCCGATTGCTCTCCCAAGTCACAATTCACCTACCGAAGCTAACCTAATAATCGGAATTCACATCCGAGACATCTAACCACATAGTCAACTTTCAATTGACTTTTCTAAAACAAACTCTCTTCTAAGAGGCTATATGCCTTATTTTTAACCAAAACCAATTCAATTACACCCGATAGACTCTAATACTAACATAGAAATCTAATACAACATAATAAGGGGAAAACGGGGTAGTAACTCATGTGACAATGGGCTGGGTCGTCACAGTAAGGTAGGCCGGAGAGGAATTTACTGTGGGAGGATCTCGTGCTGAGCTAATGGTGGGATGCAGGCAGTGATAGCAGGATAGGCTGGTGGTGTGTGTCATTTTGCCCAGGCCTGGTACATCTCGACCATTTGCAGATTCAGTTTATACATCTCCTCTTTCATGGCATTGGCATCCATTACTTCTTTTTCCCTTGACGGGTCGACAATACTTGCTTCTAGCTCTTGATTGACCATTTTTATGTATCCTTAGAGCGTGTATTGTATGGATGGATTGCCAGAATGCCAGTCAACTTAACCACTTTTCTCGACTCATCATCAACAACTTTGTTAGCGGTTGGAGCATTAACAAATAGATAACCGCAGATTTTGGAAATGAATGCACCTAAGCATTTAACCATGTCTATTATGCCTTTTGCTCGACCGCTTGCATCATCACGGCTTTCGTTTTCCATTGGTTCTTGCCTTTTCCTCTTCTTTTTTCCTTTTTTTTTGGGATTTTTCCATTAATAAAACTCTAATTACAAAAGTTACTAGGTTATTTGTTTTCTTGAAAAGACTCAAAATACGAACTCGATGATTAAAAATTAGATCCAGAGTACATCAAAGCTTCACATCCTAGTGCCCATGGGACATCACTCGGCATCGCCGCGGGCCTGCATAAGACTGAGAAGGTTATAATGTCAACTATGACTATTTAAAGAAATGGGCCATGTAATGACTTATTTTGACTTAAAAAGCAAAGTGGCTATTTTTGCAAAAAAATCATTTACGAAAACAAAGACTCAGTTTTTTGAGATACGGCCTTTCAGCACTTCCAAAAGGAAGATTATAAGGTTGTGCCCGCAAACTATTTAAAAATGACTCAGGGTGGTTATTCTTGCAAAAACGGCCTTCCAGCTCTTTTTTTAGGACAAGAACGGCATCACCCAACTTATTTTGACTACATTAAAATTTTGGTATTATTTTGCTATTTTTAAAAGGGGTGGTTGGACCCGATAAGGGTTGCCTACGTATCTCATATCCGATGAGAATCAAACCAGTGTAGTTCGAGCGGATTTACCAAAATCAAAGCTATTTTGAACAACCATTTTCTTTCTAATTTCAAATATTTTTCTCTTTTTTTTCATTTTTCAAAATTCGATAACATTTTGGTACTATTTGGGCCTTGGGTTTTTTCAAACAAATGATTACCCTCACTTAGTCCTAACACTGTTATTTTTCACAATTTTTTACTCATTATATACAGTCCAGTCAACATGCAAAGTCAAGCAAATGAATGCACAAGTAGCACGTAAGATGCATCAGGATGGTCATTTCAATTCAGGTCACTTATCCTAGACGGACCCAACCCCTGTGTTGAGTCCCCTAAGTCAAATGCACATAACGCAAACAAGCATCCTACTAGGGATCCAACATGAGTTTATTGCTCTTCTAGGTTTAAAACCTGGGTTTATTATTCTAGACTCGGCTTACCTGAGCGGACAACTCAAGCCGAGGGAGAGGCAGCGTACCGGGAATGCAAAAGCTTTGTCGACTTAGCAACTTATCCAAACCTCGTTCTAAATTAGGAAAGACTCTAAATAAAAGAGAAGCTACACAAAGTGCACCCTTCTCCATGATTTAGAAGACTCAGAGAGAGGAAGGGATTTGCGACAGTTTATATACAATTCAAAAAATATCAAAGCGGTAAAACATTTAGCACATATAGCATGGAACATGTAGAAAAATCAGAGAAATCCACATATAACAATTTGACAAAGCTCGAATTCTTGAACCCAGAACCGAAATTCTGAGTTCTTGTCCCCAGCAGAGTTGCCAGAGTTGTCACACCTCATTTTTCGCTACACACCCCGGGGAAGGGTATAATAAAAAGAGTTTTCCCAATTAAAGGACAAACGAAACGATATTCATTTTATTAAGAGATTTAGAGTAGCCACTTGGGAGATTTATGGTGTCCCAATTCACCGGTTTGAATCCTGAATCGAGGAAAAGGTTTGACTCTGTTAAACAGTCGTGAACCAGAAACTGGGGTAAGGAATTCTGTTAACCCGGGAGAAGGGGTTCCCAAGTTTCGTGTTCTAGCAAGATTACTCAACTGCTATATTTGGATAAAATCTGATTTTAATACATGTAAAAACCTATAGTGCAATTTTAGACTTATTTTCCGCTTTTAGTCAATTTTTGAAGAAAGTGAACGTCGTTTAAGAACGTGTTTTTAGATCACGTCACATGAAATACACCCGGATCCTCGACACATTCTTATTCAATATTTTGGAATTTGGATTTGGGTTGCATGAAACACACACCCATATATAAGGAGTTAAAATTACTAAAAATGCGCCTAAAGTGACTAGCGGATTATTATCTTTGTGGGAGGTCGTGAAATTCGCTAAACGGCACGTCCCAGATTCTAAGAATTTTGATATAAGCATTTAATAAGGGCCCCGCAATTTATATAGTTTGTTCGGCGAGGCTCATCTCTTTTTTATTTAAAGGCCATCCTAAAGCAAGCTACAATTTCTATTTAAAGTTGTCTCTAAAGAATTCTAATTACTTAATATTATAAAATTCGCGCTTCAAGTTTAAGTCCGAGCTCAAACAAAAGAACAAGCCTTTTAGTTTGGACCTGCTACCTAACCCGAAGGTCCAAATCTGTATTATGGAACTTTTGACTTGATAAAAGAAAATAATTTCAAACTTTTAATACATTGTGTTTAAAATACAGTCCAATCCTAAGGTAAATAATTTTCAGGATTAGGTGACATCTTTGTCTGATTATGTGGGCCTCATCATTGAGCCTAGGTTTCAATTACTCATGGGTTGTCAGCCTTGAGGTGATTTTCAGAATTAGTAAGTGGGCCTTGGATTAGCGTGCCATTTCCTTTAAGCAATAACAACAAATCAATAATACTTGTGCTGGTACATGGGATTGATTCAAATATTTTGCATGCATCATTGGTTCAAATTAGTCGTAATTAAACAGGTTGTGCCAGGGGTAGTAAAATGGACTGGCAGAATACTGGCAATTAAAATGTCAGTCAACATCATCTTGATTAATACACTGATCATCATATAATTGTGCGTAAATTGAATTGATCCTAGCATATGAACTGCATGTTATGGGATAATACATAGATTGTTTGTAAATTACAATAACATAACGGATCATAAGGTATAGCAATTAGATAATAAGTTGATTGCAACCATTGATACAGTCAAAACCTATAAGTAGAGACCTACTGAGCTATAAATTCATTATTTGAATCACAACCTTTAAACATGCTCAAACTTTGTGTATGCAATCAACGAAAATCTGAAATGAACTAATCAGGAATCCAAAGTCCTGTTATAGCAATCTGACTCTAACTTCTACACGCGATGTACAGGTCATTAGGAGAATGAATCATTAATTAGTTTAAAAATATTTAGACAATCCCAAACAGTCCAATTCTCAATTTCAGATGGAAATATATATTGAAAATACAGTAATCCTATAAGTACAACAATGAAGCTCACTAAGAAAAGTACCAAGCAACAATTTCGTTTACTTCCAGACTCGAGAATGACATAAGGTGTACTTGGAAGTTACAATAATAAAGAAGGAACAGTCAGTATGTAACGACCCGGCCCGTCGTTACGGGAATTTACCACCCCGTCATGTTGCAATTACATGTTTTATGCTTTTATATCGGTGTTAGAGCCTATCGGGTGAGTTAGGAGTGAATTGAATTGAAAATGAAGCAAATAGCATGTTTGAAGGAAGTTTGAATATGAAAAGTCAACCAGGAGTTGACTATAGAGTTAGAGTGCTCGGAATCGGATTCGATGATTCGACTAGTTTCGAGGGATCATTTATGACTTAGGAGAGCAATCGGAATTGAATTTGGAGATCCGGTGTAGAAATAGGCTTGAATTGGCTAAGGTTGAATTTTGGCGAAATCCGATCGATAGGTGAGATTTTGATCCGGGAGTCGGAATGGAATTCCGACAGTTGCAGTAGCTCCGTTAGGTGATTTTGGATGTGCTTGCAAAATTTCAGGTCATTCGGAGGTCGTTTGGTCGGGTTTTTGATTGAATGTGTAATTCGGAATGTTTCAAGGAATTTAGGCTTGAATTTGATGTGAATTATGGGTTTTGGTGTTATTAGACGTGTTTTGAATATTGGAGCAAGTTCGAATAAGGTATTAAGATGTGTTGGTGTGTCTGGATGAGGTCCCGGGGGCCTCGGGATATTTTCGGATGGTTAAACGGGAGAAAAATGTGGAAAATTGCCGACTTGTGTTCTGGTTCTATGGTTTTCGCTCCTGCGGAAATGGGGGCGCAGGAGCGACTCCGTAGGAGCGGACAACGAGGCGCAGAAGCGGAGCCGACCGCTGAAGCGGAGCCTGGTCCGCAGGAGCGGCTTCGCTGGTGCGAGAGGTCGATCGCAGAAGCGGACAGGGTCTCCCCAGGTGAACTTCGCAGAAGCGGAGGTCTGCTCGCGGAAGCGGGCTCGCTAAAGCGAATCCAGATGCGCAGAAGCGGAGAATAATCGCAGAAGCGGAATGGGCTCCGCGGGCGCGTCTTCGCAGAGGCGAGTAAGGAACCGCAGAAACGGTCCTCGCCTTATGGTGAGAAGTCACCAAAGTGACAAGATATCAGCAGAAGCGGACTCGCTCCAGCGGTTAAGTTTCCGTAGAAGCGAAAATCGGCAGTGATTAATTATATCAGAGTATCGAAATTACAGAGCTTAAACACACACTTTTAACTTCGGGGAGTGACGATTTTGAAGAGAAACTCAAGGGAAATCATCGGGTAATCAACTATGGACTTAAACTATGATTAGTATTGATAATATTATGCAATTATATCATGAAAATGGAGGAATTTGGGGTGATTCATGGAAGATTTAACCCTAGGCTTGAACTTTAGAAAATCAAGGTTTTGAATGGGCAAATGGAGTCCGAATTTGGTAAAATTGATATTCTTAGACTCGTATTGAGATGAGGGTTCCGAATATGTGACTTTTGTAATTTTTCGACAAGCGTACCGAAAGTCGGGTTTTGACAACTTTGGAAATTTTGATGTAAATTGAGTTGTATTGATTGGGTGTCGTCCCATTGGCCTAATTTGTGTATTTCTACTGTATTTGATCAGATTCTACGCACGCGGAGCTTGATTCTCGTGGCAAGGGCATTGCGGAATAGTCGTCGCGCTGTATTGAGGTGAGTAATAGATGTGGGTGATGACCAGCGGGTTCGAAACCCCGGTATACCACTTTGTGACGCTGTATAGCGGCGAGACACGCACACTCTTGAGAGTGCGGGGTCGATCATGAACCGGAGACTATATATTAGTCCGACCTGTTGATACTGTATTATTGGCTATTCTCGAGCCGTTGAACCCCTTCTTGGGCGGTTGAGTATACTTGTGGGCCGTGAGCCAATTATTGGATCCCGCGAGGATCGTTATCATTGTCTTATCATATAGACATGCTAGTTTACTACTAGTCCACAGCTATTTCTGTTATTATGCAAATTCCAATCTCTGGAACTTGATATTACTGTTTTCCAACTGAAAAATGATATAAAAGAGTTTTCCAAAAACTACTTTTGAGCCTGCGAGGCTGTATCTGCATATTAGCTGACTAGTAGTGGATCGGGCTGCGCGCCGCAGCGAGATATATGTTGGATCGGACTGCACGCCGCGGGAATATCTCTATGAGATGTGCTTGGGCTGTAGGAGCCCCTCCGAGTCTGAACCCCCACAGTGAGCACGGGTACCCAAAATTGGAGTCGGGCTACGCGCCGTGGCGGTCATATCATGCATTGCATTGCATTTAGCTACATGTGCTAGCTGTTATACTGGTTTGCTGGTACTTGTTGGTACAGGTACAGTTGATATTGATTCTATGACAGGGTAGCTGATTATAGTTTTACATAGTGCTTTATTGCGGATTTCTTATCTGCGCTGTCTTACCCTTGTTTATTACCACCGAGTCTGGCAGTACTCATTTTACTCCCTGCACCTTGTGTGCAGATCCAGGTACCTCTCAGCAGTGATCCAGTAGCCGTGCGAGGCGACGTTTGTGGATATTCGAGGTAGCTGCAGAGTCCGCAGGACCCTATATTCCTTCTTACTATCTTGATTTTGTATTGACTTTTCTTTCCGCACTTGGTATCTTGTAAACCTTTATACACTCATGTTCAGAGTAGAGGCTCATGACTCTTGACCCTTGGTCTATGGGAGTTGATGTATTATGGGACATGGTTTCCCGTTTTCGTTATATGTATCGCTATTGCTTCGTGACTTGTTATGCTTAAATGGGCTAAAGAGAGCTTCTAGCTCTGTTATTGTTATTGATTGGTCAGGCTGGCTTAGCAATGTGCTGGGCGCCATCACGACCGGATTTGGGGTCGTGACAAGTTGGTATCAGAGCCTAGGTTTACTAGGCCTCGTGAGTCTTGAGCCGGTTGGTAGAGTCTTGTGGATCGGTACGGGGACGCCTGTACTTATCCTCGGGAGGCTGCGAACCTTTAGGAAACACTTCACATTTCTTGGAATTCTTATCGTGCGCACTTGATTCAGCTTGAGATATAATTTTTGAAATTCCTTCCACACGTCCGTGTACGCATCGAGCGCTCAGTAATGTGATTGCCTTATGGCTTGTGATTTCCCCGAACGAGAGGCAAGATATAATCTCTGTGAGATCATGTTGGGCCAGTCGGAAAGACTTGAGGCTGGACCTTGTTTATGACTTGAGCATCGAGGTGCTGATTTGGTGAGTGGTGGCAATAGATAATGTATTGAGGGTTTGAAACCTCGTATTTGCACTATACAGTGTTGTCCTAAGATGGAACACGCGTCATGTGACGAGTGTGGTGGTATTATGACTGGGGATTTGGACTTGATCCTTCCCGATTGATAGATTACTGTGTATAATGACTAAGACTGGCTTATATCGATGTATTTGGGCTAGTAGCCGTGTTTGGGGCCTTGTGCCGATCTGTAGAGTATTAGAGAGGCTTACTAATGGATGAGCTGTTAATTGTTCGACTCTTATCTAATATGTTGTGTAGCCCCGAGCTATGGGCGTGGTGAATAATTATCATATCTCGTAATTGGAAGGTCAAGTGCCTTATGTGTGGTGGAACGAGTTTAAACTCAGGAAGACTAAAGTGATTTTGCTATGTGTATCCTGGTGGAAGGTATTGTGATGAAATGCTAAATTGAGAAGAAGTAGGAGGGTTGATCCTCATGTGTAATTGAAAGGTATTTGATATGCGTTATGATTCGAGCAGGTACAACGCAGGTTCAAGTATAAATTGTGATAATATGATTCGTATATTATTGAGATTTAATGTTGTTGAAATACATTGTGATATCTTGTTGAGTTGTGGATGTATTGTTAGAATGGTTTGGTGATTCTCTGGCAGGTGGATAGGCCAATTTACAAAGGAAACTCCGCCGCAATTTTTGGAAAATTTGGGACTTAGAAAAGCTTTTTGTCACCTAAAGAGTGGGCGTAATTGTTGTGTGTGAATGAATGCAAGAATCGCAAAAGAATTAATATTTCTGATGATTCGAACCTCCGCCGAAGCTTGTAAATGACTTGAGTTTAATCTAACTAGAACTTTGTTACATCTTTTGAGTAAGAAGGCTATGAGTGGCTAAAAGTGCTTTGATGTATGACTCCGAGCTAAGTTGGGGAGGTTGTTATTGATTAACTGATTGCACTGTCGTGTGTTGTGTTGGCTCTGTCTCTAGGTATGTTGGGAAATTTTGATAAAGGTTATGGTGCTTCGTAGATATGAAGAAATACTAGGATGTTGTGAACTTATGTTGGTGAAGAATGTTCGGTGTATAGAAAAGAAAGATAGCTAATTGTATCGGTATGTAATCATGTTTTGCGGTGTCAAAGTTCTAGCAAGGAACGAGTGGTTATGTTCAATAAGACAGTTGAATTACAACTGAATAAGGGTAAATGACGCCCTAGAATAGTCCTGTGGTGTTCCAGATTTTGCTTGTAACGGATGCCTTAAGATTATGTATGGGACTAAAGATGGTGTTTTCGTTAGAAGGGATCAAGACTTGTTCTATGTTAGGTGAATGATGGGATTCTATGTATCCGTATTGGAAGGTAATAATACTAATTCAAAAATCGCATGAAGTTCTTCAAAACAAGTATTGTAGAATGTGGTACTCCTAGGAAACATTGAGAGTGGCCTATGGGTTTTAGACCGTGTGGTCTTATGTACGAGTCCCGTGTGGTAACATGGGTTGAGTTATGGTAGTACTACAGTAAAGACTGATATGAAATTAGTGATGAATCAGAAAGAAAACTGGGTAAATAAAACAACTTGTTAATAAACCAAAATGGTATAAAAAGGAATACGATTGATTCCTGATATGTGGTTGGAGTAATGAGACTTGCAGACATTGCAGCAAAGCTCTTGAGTGCTGGCAGTTGTGTAACTTGATATGGGTATAAGGACTCGGTCCTGGCAGTTAAACTTATGCAGCGAATGGGAAGAAACAGAGTTTATGATGTGTTTTATCATGGTTTGAAAATGAGTATATTCCTGTCGGTATGCGAAGCGTGGAATGTGTAATGAGTTTTTCTTCTATATGGGATCACGAAAGTCCTTGACTAGTGGAGTGCGCCGATGTTGAGGCGGAGGAAAGGGATATGAATTTCCATGTTGTCTTAGTGTGATAATGGTATATTCTAGGTTTTGAGATCAGTTCATAATATATGGGAAGTCAATAAAATTATTGAGCAGCGCGGACATCTTTCTGGTGATTAAAGAAAATGGTACTGCTATTCTAGTAATTTGATAGGGTATATGGTCCAAAAGGACAAGGTAATGTAAACTGATAATATCCGGTGGTATGGTGGTATTCTCTTGTTGGATCGACTATAATAATTGAGTCGTTGATGGAATATTGAAATTTCTGAATGGTTTTCGTGGTATGAATGGACGCTTGATGTGCGTTATGTATTTGTATGGTGAAGTACGGAATCAAGCATGGTGATTCATGTGTTATATGTGTGTTGGAGACTAGAAGTTCTTGTAACCCGCCTACGCGGCGGTGGTATGTCGTGTGTACCGGCACCGTTTAGCGGTAATTGGAAATCGGAAGCCCTAGTGGCTCTCTCTTAGCTTGATATGATGAATTTGGGTTATGATACCTTATTTCAAGACTAATGTGATATGGACTATGTCGGAAAATAGCACAAATTGCGTAGCAGAGAGCATCAGAGTATGCTCCAACAGAGCAGTTATACCCAGGACCAGCGAACGGTTGGTAGGCATTGCTTTGTCAGTTGGACCTTAGCGGCGGATGTCAGTGTAGAGGTATCTACCATTGGTTCAGTTCCAGTATTGAGAAACGTTGTCAGATGCGTTTTATGTGGCCGATCTTGAGGCTATATATATATATATATATATATGTTTGCTATAATGAGAAAATTCGACTCGATAGGCATTTTCTTTTGCGAGATTTATGCGTGGATCGGGTGGCACGCCGCCACGGGTTATTTGGATCGGGTGGCACGCCGCCACATGTATGGTATCCGGATCGGGTGGCACGCCGCCACGGGTATGTCATTGGAGCGGGTTGCACGCCGCAACCAGTATATTGTGAAAATATAGTTAGTTATAAGCTACATGGTATACAATACTTCCTAACTTTTGAGGAAAGTCCGTTTTGAGTATCGCTTGGCAAATGGCACGTCGGTTGTGTCCTTTCAGGATTTGATAGCATACGTTAATTGTTTCACCGTGGGTGAGGTTGATTGCTTGGGTTCAAGACCTAGATATGTGCGTGGCTAACCGTTTTAAGCTTAGTGGCTTGAGGTGCTTCATGAGTAATAACGTTGGGATAGAATCACGAATCGTGGCAAGGCCACGTGATGTTATGACCTCTCGAGGAGGATTCAGGTACTCTATTTCTATAATGCGAGACGCGATCTCAGTTCTATGTTATGATGGCACTGAGGAATTGAACTGCAGCTCTTTTGCCGGAGACAGTGTCATGAATTGAGCTGTCATGATTCGAGTGTGTGCATACGTTTCTATTGGAGCCTATGTTGTGCTCGTCGTGGCTTAGGTCGGTGTTGAGGTGTCTTATCACCGGTGCGGTGTGTTATAATCGAAATGACCGTTGGAGTCATTAATGAATACGAGCATATTGGATCTTAGCTTGTTAGAAAGGTAAAAATCGAGGCTTGACTCCGAAACCTATTGTGGTATCGGTTAAAAGTGAAATGGATTCATGAATGGTTGACCCGAGAGATGGGTTCGATATATCGCGTGTTCGGTTGCCGTGGGCATGATATGAAGGTGTTGGAACAAGACTCTATCTAATTAAAAAGGGGTTTTCAGTTGGTATTTGGTTATCATGGGAAATTGTGTGATTAGAGACTATTGTCTCGAGTGATTGGGTTGTTTGATACATCATATGATCTCGGCCGGAGTAGTGAATATGGGTTATTGCAGTGGATTCGAGTGTATCCTGAGTATAGGCATGGGATTTGCATTTGGCCTATAATTTCAGAAAGTGCAATGTGATTTATGGTTCAGATGGTCTGTGAAATTTTGACTATATGGTGTTTTCGGACTTATGTGAGATATGGTGATGTATGATCACCCGGATATATGCTTGGTAAGGTCATTCGGCTATTGGGTTGCTTCTAGTACAACTCCGAGTCCGCTCGAGGACGAGCGTTTGTTTAAGTTGGGGAGAATGTAACGACCCGGACCGTCGTTACGGGAATTACCACCCCGTTATGTTGCATTAACATATCTTATGCTTTTGTATCAGTGTTAGAACCTATCGGGTGAGTTAGGAGTGAATTGAATTAAAAATGAAGCAAATAGCATGTTTGAAGGAAGTTTGAATATGGAAAGTCAACCTAGAATTGACTATCGAGTTAGAGTGCTCGGAATCGGATTATGATGATTAGACTAGTTTCGAGGGATCATTTATGACTTAGGAGAGCAATCGGAATTGAATTTGGAGATCCAGTGTAGAAATAGGCTTGAATTGGCTAAGGTTGAATTTTGGCGAAATCCGATCGATAGGTGAGATTTTGATCCGGGAGTCGGAATGGAATTCCGACAAGTTGCAGTAGCTCCGTTAGGTGATTTTGGATGTGCCTGCAAAATTTCAGGTCATTCGGACGTCGTTTGGTCGGGTTTTTGATTGAATGTGTAATTCGGAATGTTTCAAGGAATTTAGGCTTGAATTTGATGTGAATTATGGGTTTTGGTGTTATTAGACGTGTTTTGAATATTGGAGCAAGTTCGAATAAGGTATTAAGATGTGTTGGTGTGTCTGGATGAGGTCCCGGGGGCCTCGGGATATTTTCGGATGGTTAAACGGGAGAAAAATGTGGAAAATTGCCGACTTGTGTTCTGGTTCTATGGTTTTCGCTCCTGCGGAAATGGGGGCGCAGGAGCGACTCCGTAGGAGCGGACAACGAGGCGCAGAAGCGGAGCCGACCGCTGAAGCGGAGCCTGGTCCGCAGGAGCGGCTTCGCTGGTGCGAGAGGTCGATCGCAGAAGCGGTCTTGAGCCGTCTTGGGAAAATCCGCAGAAGCGGATGTTTGGTCGCATAGGCGAGCCCGCTGAAGCGGACTCTTGGTCGCAGAAGCGGATCATTCCGCAGAAGCGGACTAATTTCCGCAGAAGCGGATGCGCAGGGGCGGTCCCTTGATCGCAGGTGCGGAAATGGCCAAAAGGGTCTGGGTTCGCAGAAGCGACCAAAAGGTCGCAGAAGCGGTCCCGCAGGGGCGGAATTTTATCCGCAGAAGCGAAAATCGCTGTGAGTTAAGTGTATCAGAAGTTAGAAAAATTTCAGAAACATTTCACACATTTGGGTCTCGGCTTTAGAGGCGATTTGGGCGATTTTGAAGAGAAACTCAAGGGAAATCATCGGGTAATCAACTATGGACTTAAACTATGATTAGTATTGATAATATTATGCAATTATATCATGAAAATGGAGGAATTTGGGGTGATTCATGGAAGATTTAACCCTAGGCTTGAACTTTAGAAAATCAAGGTTTTGAATGAGCAAATGGAGTCCGAATTTGGTAAAATTGATATGCTTAGACTCGTATTGAGATGAGGGTTCCGAATATGTGACTTTTGTAATTTTTCGACAAGCGTACCGAAAGTCGGGTTTTGACAACTTTGGAAATTTTGATGTAAATTGAGTTGTATTGATTGGGTGTCGTCCCATTGGCCTAATTTGTGTATTTCTACTGTATTTGATCAGATTCTACGCACGCGGAGCTTGATTCTCGTGGCAAGGGCATTGCGGAATAGTCGTCGCGCTGTATTGAGGTGAGTAATAGATGTGGGTGATGACCAGCGGGTTCGAAACCCCGGTATACCACTTTGTGACGCTGTATAGCGGCGAGACACGCACACTCTCGAGAGTGCGGGGTCGATCATGAACTGGAGACTATATATTAGTCCGACCTGTTGATACTGTATTATTGGCTATTCTCGAGCCGTTGAACCTCCTTCTTGGGCGGTTGAGTATACTTGTGGGCCGTGAGCCAATTATTGGATCCCGCGAGGATCGTTATCATTGTCTTATCATATAGACATGCTAGTTTACTACTAGTCCGCGTAGCTATTTCTGTTATTATGCTAATTCCAATCTCTGGAACTTGATATTACCGTTTTCCAACTGAAAAATGATAAAAAGAGTTTTCAAAAACTACTTTTGAGCCTGCGAGGCTGTATCTGCATATTAGCTGACTAGTAGTGGATCGGGCCGCGCGCCGCAGCGAGATATATGTTGGATCGGACTGCACGCCGCAGGAATATCTCTATGAGATGTGCTTGGGCTGTAGGAGCCCCTCCGGAGTCTGAACCCCCACAGTGAGCACGGGTACCCAAAATTGGAGTCGGGCTACGCGCCGTAGCGGTCATATCATGCATTGCATTGCATTTAGCTACATCTGCTAGTTGTTATGCTATTTATTGGTATTTGTTGGTACAGGTACAGTGAATATTGATTCTATGACGGGGTAGCTGATTATAGTTTTACATAGTGCTTTATTGCGGATTTCTTATCTGCGCTGTCTTACCCTTGTTTATTACCACTAAGTCCGGCAGTACTCATTTTACTCCCTGCACCTTGTGTGCAGATCCAGGTACCTCTCAGCAGTGATCCAGTAGCTGTGCGAGGCGACGTTTGTGGATATTCGAGGTAGCCGCAGAGTCCGCAGGACCCGATATTCCTTCTTACTGTCTTGATTTTGTATTGACTTTTCTTTTCGCACTTGGTATCTTGTAAACCTTTATACACTCATGTTCAGTAGAGGCTCATGACTCTTGACCTTTGGTCTATGGGAGTTGATGTATTATGGGACATGGTTTCCCGTTTTCGTTATATGTATCGCTATTGCTTCGTGACTTGTTATGCTTAAATGGGCTAAAGAGAGCTTCTAGCTCTGTTATTGTTATTGATTGGTCAGGCTGGCTTAGCAATGTGCTGGGCGCCATCACGACCGGATTTGGGGTCGTGACACAGTAGTAGCAAGTCACAACAGTAATTTTAACCCAGAAATAGTCTCAAACAACCCAGTAAATATTTCACACCAAATTAGACATAAAACCCAATCAAAACAGCTTGACCAACACCAAATTGACTTGAAAATGCATCTAGAATACTTCTGAAACTTTCAGCTGACCACAATTCAACCAAAACCAGCTTAATTAAAACCAAAATCACTCGAAATCAACCCAGTGAATCTCTGAAACTTCAACCAACAGACATTGAACTAGAATATGTGAATCAATAACTAGACAACAAAATTAACCTAAAGTTTTTCAATGGAATGGTGTTTTTATTTTATTTTTTGAAGATGTTATGTTGTTTTTGGTTTTTTGGCTTTTTAAGATCTGGATCTAGAGAATTTTTGAATTTGAAATTCAAATTTGAGCTGATGAAGCCTTGTGAGGGTGGGGGAAATTTTCATAGCTTCCTAAACTTGTAAATCAAGGCACTAGTCCTGCTTTTTATTGGCAAGTAAAGGGCATGAATGTTCTAGAAGTTTTCACTCATTTTCCCCCATTTTTATTTAGAAATTGTACCTTAATCCCTAATTTTGTGCCTTGTTGCCCAAGTTACTGCATTGAGAATGCAGAAACTTACATTAAGACCCCTTTCTAAAATGACCTAGGTTATTTTTCTACCTATGGAATACCTATACTACCCTCATTTTGGTTTTGAAATTACAGAGCTTTAATAAATTGACTCATTTTGTGCGCCCAAACTACCCTTTATCGCCCCTAAAATTACTATCTAAACCCCAGCCCCTTTACCCTAGTTGGAAGTGATCATGGTCAATTAAAAAGGCTGGAACAGTTAGCTATACCCAATAATTCCTAAAATTGAATCAAAAATCCTATGTTGAACCTCATTTAAATCTAATTATTATGCATCATTAAAAAAAACAGTAAACAATTAATTTGAAATAATTCAAACAAGTAAAATACCCTATGAAAATAGTGATATTCTAATAAACCTATGGTCAATAAAATTATACTAAACTCATTTCAAATCTAAATTAAACCTCAACCGATCAAATTGAAACACTTAAGCACACTAGTCATTAATTAAACCAATTCCAAAAATACTGAAAATATAAAAACTAATCAGGTTTAACTAAACTAATTAATAAAAAGTGACAAGCCAAAGATCAACAGAATATGTCAACAAAAATCGATCAAAACCCAAACTAAACTAAAAATCGCAACACAGAATCCTCAAATAAAAATGAACAATATAATCGAACAGAAAGTAGAAACTCACTGATTTAGACCAACTTGAATGCCTACAAGGACTAATGTTCTTCAAACCCTAGATTCGAGATTTGTGGGCTTGCACTTGGATTCGATGGATTCTAGCTTGAACTTTAGAACGAGGAGGTCTAGGAAGGCTTGGGGTATGATATTGGTCGGATTTGGTGAATGTAGAGTTTTGCCGGAATCTTTGATCCAAGATTCGAGATGATAGGCTAAGATTTGGGAAAAACTACCCATGGATTTGGAGAGGGGAGCATGAGGTGGTTCAGGGGTGTAAATTTAGGGTGCTTTAGAGGGGTGGCGCCGTCGTGCATGGTGGTGACAACACCTAGGGTTTGGAATATTTAGGGCATTTGGTTGGGATTTGAATTAAGTTGTGTGTGAATTTGGGAAGAGAGGAGTGAGGAGAAGAGATGGGTAATTTCGGGCGTTATTGGACGCCGGTGGAGGCGATTTTCGGCCGGCGGCTTAGGGCGGAGGGACGGTGGTGGCATGCCGGTATTATGGGGGGTACGAGGAGGAGGGAAAATGTTTCTAAGGTTGGGAATATTTTTCAGACAATTTTATTTATTGTTTCAAACTGATGAGAGCCGTTGGATTAAGAAAGATAGACGGCCCAGATCAATTGGCTCCAAAACGGGGTCGTTCAGGGGGGATATGTATTTGGACTGGATAATGGGACGGGCCTGGGCTAATTGGGGTGTGGATCGGTCCGGTTTTAGGGTCATTTGGATTGAATGGCCCAAATTCAACCATTTTAATTCTTTATAAGTGTTTTCTTTATTCTTCTTTTTTTCTTTTGTATTTATTTTATTCATTATTTATATTTTCCTGATTTTTAGGAATTAAAAATAAAATCAAATTGACTTCTAAAAATATTTTTCAATTCCCAAATACCTTAATTTCTAATTGAGCACAAATTAAGACAAATTAAAACTAACAATGCAAAAAGAGCATTTTTTATTATTTTCTTTATTTTTAAGCAATTCTAACTACTACTTAACGCTAAAATGTGAAATTAAATACTAAACAAATGCCAAGTGTATTTGGTATATTTTTATATGAACTAAAATGCGCAAATAAATGAAAACAATTAATTAGAAAATAAAACAAAACTAACAAAATGTGCGAAAATAATGAAAGAAATTATTTTGTTTGAATTTTTGGGAATAATTAACTTTGGACAAAAATCACGTGCTCACAGTCATAACACTTCAGACTAGACTAATATTAAGTTAGACACCCTTTCATTCAAAGACTATAACTTAGTGTCCTTAGATAAACCTTCTTACTTTGAAATTAAATCCTTCAAACATTTTAAATCTCTAGGACCAGATGGTTTTAATACTTTTTTCTTTCAAAAGTACTGGAATTACCTAAGAACCTCAGTGACTTTATTATGTCAGATAGCTTTTGAAACTGCTAATCTCCCAATTGGCATTAATTATACCTACCTTTGCCTAAATCCAAAAATCCATAATGCCACAAATCTAAGAAATTTTAGGCCAATTGACATATGTAACACTATTTATAAAATAATTATAGAAATAATTGCCAACAGACTAAAACCTTTCCCGAATAATATCATTAGTTCCTATCAAGCTAGTTTTTTAAAAGGTAGAGGTGCTAGTGATAACGCTATCATTATTCGGGAATTAATGCTCCTTGTGCCAAAAATATATTGGTTCAAATGCTAATATGATCCTAAAAATAGATCTTGAAAAATCTTTTGACCGTCTAGTATGGTCCTTCATCTACATAACCCTCCGTCATTTCAAATTCCCTCCAAAAATAACTTCTATCATTATGAATTGTGTCACCAGAAGTAGAATATGTGAATGGTAGCAAAAGTTTTTTTTTTCTCCTTGCAGGGAATCAGACAAGGTGACCCACTATCCCCATATATTTTTATCCTCTATGGAAATGCTATCAACTTAAGTAAACCACAAAGTAGATATTGGAGTTTGGTCTCCCATTAAAATGGGTAACAAATATTGCCACATTTTTCACCTCTTCTATGCTGACGATCTTAAATGGAAATAAGAATTCTCCTAACTCTATTCTTTAGTGCCTAGATTCCTTCTATATTTTATTTGGACAAAAAATATATTTTTCCAAATCGAAAAAGTATTGTTTCCAAAAAATGTCCTAAAGTCACTTTCAAGGCTTTATTGGGGCTCTTTAACATTAATATAAGAAACAACAATTGGAAAATATCTAGGATTCCTCGTTACTAACATCAAGTCTAAGTCATCCGATTACCAATTTATCATGGACAATATGACTTTGAAACTAGCTTCTTGGAAATCAAATTTCCTAAACATGGCAGGGAGGACCACCCTTGCACAATCAGCCCTAAACAATATTCAAAATCATGCCATGTAATATAATCTCCTCCCAATTAAATTACCAAACACATTAATAAAATTTGATTTCTTTTATTTGGGGTACTACTAACACATAAAAAAAAAGCATCTAATCTCTTGGGATACCATAACTAAGAACACGCACAATGGAGGTATTGGAATCTTCTCCGCTAAGGATAAAAATCTAGTTAGCTTAGCTAATCCTGCTTGGAGAGTGGTTCAAAACCCTAATAAACCCTGGCCAAAAACCCTCTCCTCCATTTATAATTCTTCCTTAAATCTTAAACACGCTTATTTCATATGGAAAAGTATTATTAAAGGATGTGAAGTTCATTCTAAGGGCATTAAATAGATCCCCAAGATCACAAAATAAAAAAAAAACTCATACAGCTAGTTGAAGGTCCTCTCCCCTCATACATTGGCAATCTCACCATCACTGATATTTGGTATAATAATAACTGGAATCTTAGCAAAATTCCCTTTTACGTCCCTTTAGATATCAAAAATAGTATCGTATCTATTTATCTTACCAAGAATTGCTATGTTCGATATACTGTGGTATCAGAGCCAACCCATCTTTTCAGAGACAGGAACAATTTACTAAATATATTTAAGTCATTTCCATCATACTCTTACTTGCAAAAATGAATATTTCCCCTACTCCATATAAAACCTTGTCCAACAAATATGATTACACCTATGAAGTAAATATCCTACCCGATAAACAAAAAGTATCCTCCACTGAACTACCCCTCATAAACTCCTACTTAGCTTTCGCCAAAAAATCATTTACACCCTGGACCCAAATTTGTTTCTTATTCAACACAAACCAAAATGAGTCAAAGAATATGTTGATGCCTCAAAACTTGACCAGCATCCTATTCTTGCTACTCAAGAGGAACAATTTATCACCCTTCGAATACTAGATGATTTTTCTAGACAATGGAGAGATCATGGTTTTACCCATATCAATTTTGGTTCTATCTGGATTGCTCTGACTTATCACGGAAGAAAAGTTCATCCTTTTGTAGCTCGACCTTCTCTTCTAGATACAAGATACATGGAGTACCAATGTAACGACCCGACCGGTCGTTTTAGAAAATTACGCCCCAATCCCTAATTTAACTGTTCCCCTAAGTTCATTTCTACTATTGTGGTTTGCCGGGAGAGTCGGTTCTGAAAATTTGAGCATTTTGGGACACTTAGTCCCTAAATAAGAGCTTTGAAGCTAGAAAATGGCCCGTAGCCTGAACAGTGTTAAGACGATCTCGGAACGGAAATCCGATGGTTTCATTAGCTCCGTTAGGTGATTTCGGGGTTGGGAGCGCGTTTGTAATGTATTTTGGAAGCCCGTAGCTCAATTAGGCTTGAAATGCCGAAGGTTGAAATTTTGGCGAATCCGAACGATAGGTGAGATTTTGATCCGGGGGTCGGAATGGAATTTCGACAATTTCTGTAGCTTCGTTATGTGATTTTGGATATGTCCGCAAATTTTCAGGTCATTCGGACGTCGTTTGGTCGGGTTTTAGATCGAATGTGCAATTCGAAAAGTTTTAAGAAATTTAGGCTTGAATTCGATGTGAATTATGGGTTTTGATGTTGTTAGACGTGTTTTGAGGATTTGAGCAAGTTCGAATAAGGTATTAAGATGTGTTGGTATGTTTGGATGAGGTCCCGGGGGCCTCGGGGTGTTTTCGGATGGTTAAATGGGAGAAATTGTGGAAAAATTGCAGGTTGGAATCCTGCTTCTGTTGTTTCCGCTCCTGCGGAATTTTGGACGCAGGAGCGTGTCCGCAGAAGCGGACGAGGTGCGCAGGAGTGGCTGGTTACGCAGTAGCGGAAGCCATCCCGCTGAAGCGGGGTCGCTGGTGCGAGCCAGTGATCGCAGAAGCGGACGGGGAGAAATTTGGCATGGTCCGCAGAAGCGGACATTTTACCGTTTGGGCGAGACCGCAGAAGCGGTCAATGATGCGCAGAGGCGGAAGTTTCCGCAGAAGCGGAAGTTCTTCGCAGAAGCGGGCCCGCTTAAGCGGCCCTTTGCTCGCAGAAGCGGATATGGCCGGCCAGGCCTGGAACCGCTGAAGCGTCCCTTTGGTTGCGGATACGGTTGCGTAGGAGCGGAAAATATTCCGCAGAAGCGAAAATCGCTGTAAGTAAGTGTATCAGAAGTTAGAAAAATTTCAGAACATTTCACACATTTTGGGTCTCGGCTTTAGAGGCGATTTGGGCGATTTTGAAGAGAAATTCAAGGGAAATCATCAGGTAATCATCTATGGACTTAAACTATGATTAGTATTGGTAATATTATGCAATTATATCATGAAAATGGAGGAATTTGGGGTAATTTATGGAGGATTTAGCCCTAGGCTTGGACTTTAGAAAATCTTTGATTTGAATGGGCAAACGGAGTCCGATTTCGATAAATTTTATATGCACAGACTCGTATTGAGATAAGGAACTCGAATATATATTTTTCGTGATTTTTCGATAAGCGTACCGGAAGTCGGGTTTTGGCAACTTGTGGGTTTTGGTGAATTTTGAGTTATTTTGATTGGGTAATGCCCAATTGGCCTATTTTGACTTGATTCTATTGATTTTATCAGATACTACACTTGTGGAGGCCGACATTCGTGGCAAGAGGGTTATTACTTAGCGGTTTTGTACCGGAATTAAGGTAAGTGGCTTGTCTAACAACGTGTTAGGCTTACCTAGTCGTGGGGACTGGGTGCCATCACGACATGTTCACAATTGGTGAACTAGGGTCGTGACAAGTTGGTATCAGAGCTCTAGGTTCATAGGAGTCACGGGACACAGACCGGTTACTTAGAGTCTCGCTGATCGATACGGAGACGTCTGTATTTATCTACGAGGGGCTATGTAACCGTTTAGGAAACTCTTCATTTCTTTTGGATTCCTTGTCGTGCGACATTTTTGGCATCAAAAATCTAAACTACTGCTTTCTATTCTCTCACGGATGGTGAGGACACGAGCTAACCGCGATGATCAGGTACCCGCGCCCCCTGTTGCTGCCGTCGGAGGCCGGGGCCGAGGTAGAGGACGAGGACGCGCCCGAGGTGCAGCCACAGCACCATCGCGCGCTGCCGCCGAGGTGCCACCGGTAGACCAGGTTGGAGCGCAGCACCTGGTACACCGACTACGACTGCTACTACTCCAGCACTACAGGAGACCCCGGCTCAGTTCGTGAGTATGTATACCACTTTAGCCCGGGCGGGATTGCTTCCTCTTGTTGCGGCTACATCTCGGGCGGGGAGGGGCCCGGACTCCCGCGGCCGTTACACCGGAGCAGCGTGTGCCGGTGGGACGAGTTCCAGATGTTTTGGTTATGCCTCCTGCTGCCCCGGCACAGTCTGGAGGTGGACCAGCTGCCTCGAGGACGAGCGGCGTAGATTGGAAAGGTTCAAGAAATATGACCCTCCGGTGTTTAGTGGTTTGGCTTCAGATGATGCATTGGGTTTTCCGGAGGAGTGTCATCGTATTCTTCGCACTATGGGGATTGTGGAGACCGGCGGGGTTTCCTTCACTGCTTTTCGGTTTCGTGGGGCCGCTTATGATTGGTGGCGCACGTATGAGTTGGATAGTCCAGAGGAGTCTGCTTCATTGACTTGGACGCGGTTTTCAGATCTGTTTTTGAGGGAGTTTGTTCCATAGAGCCTTAGGGATTCTTGGCGCTCGGAGTTTGAGCGGTTGCGACAGGGCTCCATGTCAGTATCGGAGTATGCTATCAGTTTCACCCGCCTAGCCAAGCATGCACCGGCTTTGGTAGCCACGGTTCGGGAGCGAGTGCGGAGATTTATTGAGGGCCTTGTTCCGCCTATCCGATCCGGCATGGCCAGAGAGCTTGAGACAGATATATCTTATCAGCAGGCGGTTAGCATTGCCAAGAGGATCGAGAGTATGCTCCCAGAGAGCGGAGGGAGAGAGAGGCCGAGAGGTCTCGTGAGTCGGGCCATTTCTCCGGTGCCCGCACTTCAGCAGCCGGTCGTTTTGGCGGGGGTTATTCCGGTCGACCAGTTCACTCGGCATTGCCCGCAGTCGGTAGTACTCCGGGCCTTCCAGCATCTCGGGAGCCTTATTATGCTCCCCGGTTTCCGGTGCACCTCCTACGCGGGGTCCGTTCCGGGGGTCGGACTAGTGGGGGCGAGGCCGGTCGGTCACGGCCACCGCGTCCTCCCGCAGCTTGTTTTGAGTGCGGGGATACTTGCCACCTGGTTGGGGAGTGCCCCAAGCGCAGGAGAGGAGCCCATCATCGGTCGTCACAGCATTCGCGTGGTTCTCGGGGCTAGCAGGCTATCATTCCGGCCCCAGCCGCCACTCCACCTGCCCGGTCATCCAGGGGTGGGGGTCGGGGTTCCGCAGGCCGCCTTCGAGAGGGGGACATGCCGGATTCTATGCTATTCCCGATCGCGCTGCGGCTGTCGCATCCGACTGTTATCGCGGGTATTATTATGGTTAGTCACGGGGAGGCATCGGTTCTATTCGACCCCGGTTCCACCTTTTTATATGTGTCTTCTTACTTTGCTTCTCATATGGGTGTGCCTCGGGATTCTTTGAGTGCCCCCATTTATGTTTCCACTCCGGTGGGTGATTCTTTGGCTGTGGACCGCGTATATCGGTCGTGTTTGATTACCATTTGTGATTTTGAGACCGGAGCGGATCTATTGCTGCTTGGGATGGTCGATTTTGATATTATTCCGGGCATGGACTGGTTGTCGCCCCATTATGCTATTCTTGATTGTCACGCCAAGACCGTGACGCCGGCTATGCCGGGCATTCCACGTATTGAGTGGAGTGGTACTCTAGATCACACCCCTAGCCGTGTTATTTCTTTTCTCGGAGCTCGGCGTATGGTTGAGAAGGGGTGTGCTGCTTATCTAGCCTATGTGCGGGACGTCAGTGTTGACACTCCCTCTATTGATTCTGTTCATGTGGTACGTGACTTTGCTGATGTATTTCCAGCTGATCTTCCGGGCATGCCGCCTGACAGAGATATTGACTTTGCTATTGACTTGTTGCCGGGCACTCAGCCCATTTCTATTCCACCGTACCGTATGGCTCCTCCTGAGTTAAAGGAGTTGAAGGATCAGTTACAGGAGTTATTGGGCAAGGGTTTTATTCGACCCAGTGTTTCGCCTTGGGGTGCTCCTGTATTGTTTGTGAAGAAAAGGACGGTTCTATGCGTATGTGTATTGACTATCGTCAGCTGAACAAGGTTACAGTGAAGAACCGGTATCCTTTGCCCCGTATTGATGATTTATTTGACCAGTTACAGGGCGCACATGTGTTTTCTAAGATTGATTTGCGCTCCGGGTATCACCAGCTGAAGATTCGGGAGCCAGATATCCCGAAGACTGCCTTCAGGACCCGGTATGGTCACTATGAGTTCCTCGTGATGTCTTTTGGGTTGACTAATGCCCCAGCAACATTTATGCATTTGATGCACAGTGTGTTCAGGCCTTATCTGGACTCGTTCGTGATTGTCTTCATTGATGATATTCTAGTATATTCTCGGAGCCGGGAAGAGCACGAGCAACATTTGAGGATAGTGCTTCAGATTCTGAGGGAGAAGCAACTTTATGCCAAGTTCTCTAAATGTGAATTCTGGTTGAGTTCAGTGGCATTTTTGGGCCACGTGGTGTCGAGTGATGGTATTCGAGTAGATCCGAGGAAGGTGGAGGCCGTGCAAAGTTGGCCCAGACCCTCCTCCGCTACTGAGATTCGCAGTTTCCTTGGTTTGGCGGGCTACTACCGTCGTTTCGTAGAGGGGTTCTCTTCGATTGCAGCACCTATGACTAGATTGACCCAAAGGGTGCCCCTTTTCAGTGGACAGACGAGTGTGAGGCGAGCTTTCAGAAGCTCAAGACAGCTTTGACTTCGGCCCCTATATTGATGTTGCCTACAGGTACGGGGTCCTATACCGTATATTGTGATGCCTCACGAGTTGGACTCGGTGCGGTATTGATGCAGGACGGTAGGGTGATTGCCTACGCGTCGAGACAGCCGAAGGTGCATGAGAAGAATTACCCTGTTCATGATTTGGAGCTAGCTGCCATTGTTCACGCCTTGAAAATTTGGCGTCATTATTTATATGGGGTTCCTTGTGAGATCTACACTGATCACCGGAGCTTGCAGCACTTGCTTAAGCAGAAGGACCTGAATATGCGTCAGAGGAGATGGTTGGAGCTACTGAAGGACTATGATATTACTATTCTCTATCATCCGGGCAAGGCTAATGTGGTTGCTGATGCCTTGAGTCGTCGGGCAGAGAGTTTGGGGAGTTTGGCATATCTACCAGCTTCGGAGAGGCCTATGGCGATGGATGTTCAGGCTTTGGCCAGGCAGTTGGTTAGACTGGATCTTTCGGAGCCCAGCCGAGTTCTAGCTTGTGTGGTTTCTCGGTCTTCTCTATTTGACCGCCTCAGGGAGCGTCAGTTCGACGACCCTCATTTGCTTGTCCTTCGGGATAGAGTTCGGCGTGGTGATGCTCGAGATGTTACCATCGGGGATGATGGAGTTATGAGGATGCAGGGGCGTATCTGTGTGCCCAATGTAGATGATCTTCGAGAGCCGATTCTAGCAGAGGCCCATAGTTCGCGGTATTCCATCCATCCGGGTGCCGCGAAGATGTATCAGGACTTGAAACAACATTACTGGTGGAGGCGGATGAAGAGGGATATAGTTGATTATGTTTCTAGATGCCTCAATTGCCAGCAGGTGAAGTATGAGCATCAGCACCCGGGTGGATTGATGCAGCGGATTGAGATTCCAGAGTGGAAATGGGAGCGCATCACCATGGACTTTGTATCCGGGCTTCCACGGACTGTTAGGAAGTTTGATTCCATTTGGGTTATTGTGGATCGGCTGACCAAGTCCGCCCATTTTATACCGGTGAGCACTACTTATTCATCGGAGCGACCGGCGGAGATCTATATCAAGGAGATAGTTCGGCTGCATGGTATTCCAGTTTCCATCATTTCAGATAGAGGCACTCAGTTCACTTCACGGTTCTGGAGAGCTGTACAGCAGGAGTTAGGTACTCGGGTGGAGCTGAGCACAACATTTCACCCCCAGACTGATGGGCAGTCCGAGCGCACTATTCAGATTTTGGAGGATATGCTCCGTGCGTGCGTGATTGAGTTTGGAGGTTCATGGGATCACTTCTTGCCACTGGCGGAGTTTGCTTATAACAACAGCTACCAGTCTAGTATTCAGATGGCTCCGTACGAGGCCCTATATGGTAGGAGGTGCAGGTCTCCCGTGGGTTGGTTTGAGCCGGGCGAGGCCAGGTTGCTAGGTACCGATATGGTTCGGGATGCTATGGACAAGGTCAAGGTGATTCAGGACAAACTTCGTGCAGCCCAGTCTAGACAGAAGAGTTATGCGGACAAGAAGGTTCGCGATGTGGCTTTTATGGTTGGTGAGCGGGTTCTGCTTCGAGTCTCGCCCATGAAGGGCGTTATGAGGTTTGGGAAGAAAGGGAAGTTGAGTCCCAGATTTATTGGCCCTTTTGAGATTTTGAGGCGTGTTGGGGAGGTTGCTTATGAGTTGGCCTTACCTCCCGGCCTAGCCGGAGTTCACCCCGTATTTCATGTCTCCATGCTCCGGAGATACCATGGTGACCCGTCGCATGTGTTGGATTTCACATCCGTTCAGCTAGACAAAGATCTGTCTTATGTTGAGGAGCCAATAGCCATTCTAGACAGGCAAGTCAGAAAGCTAAGGTCAAAGAACATCGCTTCGGTAAAGGTTCAGTGGCGGGGCCGGCCGGTCGAGGAGGCGACTTGGGAGACCGAGCAGGATATGCGCAGCCAGTACCCTCATCTTTTCACTACTCCAGGTATGTTTTCATGCTCGTTCGAGGACGAACGAATCTTTAAGTGTGGGAAGATGTAACGACCCGACCGGTCGTTTTAGAAAATTATGCCCCAATCCCTAATTTAACTATTCTCCTAAGTTCATTTCTGCTATTTTGTGGTTTGCCGGGAGAGTCGGTTCTGAAAATTTGAGCATTTTGGGACACTTAGTCCCTAAATAAGAGCTTTGAAGCTAGAAAATGGCCCGTAGTCGGAACAGTGTTAAGACGATCTCGGAACGGAAATCCGATGGTTTCATTAGCTCCGTTAGGTGATTTCGGGGTTGGGAGCGCGTTTGGAATGTATTTTGGAAGCCCGTAGCTCAATTAGGCTTGAAATGCCGAAGGTTGAAATTTTGGCGAATCCGAACGATAGGTGAGATTTTGATCCGGGGGTCGGAATGGAATTCCGACAATTTCTGTAGCTTCGTTATGTGATTTTGGATATGTCCGCAAATTTTCAGGTCATTCGGACGTCGTTTGGTCGGGTTTTAGATCGAATGTGCAATTCGGAAAGTTTTAAGAAATTTAGGCTTGAATTCGATGTGAATTATGGGTTTTGATGTTGTTAGACGTGTTTTGAGGATTTGAGCAAGTTCGAATAAGGTATTAAGATGTGTTGGTATGTTTGGATGAGGTCCCGGGGCCTCGGGGTGTTTTCGGATGGTTAAACGGGAGAAATAGTGGAAAAATTGCAGGTTGGAATCCTCCTTCTGTTGTTTCCGCTCCTGCGGAATTTTGGACGCGGGAGCGTGTCCGCGAGGCGGACAAGGTGCGCGAGAGCGGCCGGTTACGCGAGGCGGAAGCCATCCCGCCGAGCGGGGTCGCCGGTGCGAGCCGGTGATCGCGAAGCGGACGGGGAGAAATTTGGCATGGTCCGCCTGAAGCGGACATTTTACCGTTTGGGCGAGACCGCGAGCGGTCAATGATGCGCGAGGCGGAAGTTTCCGCGAGGCGGAAGTTCTTCGCGAGGCGGGCCCGCTCAGCGGCCCTTGCTCGCGAGAAGCGGATATGGCCGGCCGGGCCTGGAACCGCCGAAGCGTCCCTTTGGTCGCGGATACGGTTGCGTAGGAGCGGAAAATATTCCGCGGAAGCGAAAATCGCTGTAAGTAAGTGTATCGGAAGTTAGAAAAATTTCAGAACATTTCACACATTTTGGGTCTCGGCTTTAGAGGCGATTTGGGCGATTTTGAAGAGAAATTCAAGGGAAATCATCGGGTAATCATCTATGGACTTAAACTATGATTAGTATTGGTAATATTATGCAATTATATCATGAAAATGGAGGAATTTGGGGTAATTTATGGAGGATTTAGCCCTAGGCTTGGACTTTAGAAAATCTTTGATTTGAATGGGCAAACGGAGTCCGATTTCGATAAATTTTATATGCACAGACTCGTATTGAGATAAAAAACCCGAATATATATTTTTCGTGATTTTTCGATAAGCGTACCGGAAGTCGGGTTTTGGCAACTTGTGGGTTTTGGTGAATTTTGAGTTATTTTGATTGGGTAATGCCCAATTGGCCTATTTTGACTTGATTCTATTGATTTTATCAGATACTATACTTGTGGAGGCCGACATTCGTGGCAAGAGGTTTATTACTTAGCGGTTTTGTACCGGAATTAAGGTAAGTGGCTTGTCTAACAACGTGTTAGGCTTACCTAGTCGTGGGGACTGGGTGCCATCACGACATGTTCACAATTGGTGAACTAGGGTCGTGACAACCAACATGCGAATTTAGGTACTACAGAAGTTACTTTGAATGTTGAGATTGTCTTTATAATTATCATTCCAAATTTCAATATGCCCATCTATGACTGGTACTTAACCGAAGCACTAAAAATGCAAGTCCAAATCCAAGGAGACCCACAAGCCAAAGATTCCATCCAAGCCGGTCTTCATCACCAAATGGCATGGCGAGTCCAACATCATGCCATAGATTTTTTTCTTCCCGGAGGAGAAAATGCTTTACTCTTAAATATTGATGCTACCAAAGGAAACACTATGTGCACTCAAATATCCAGACAAATTTTTAGAGATGAGCTTGTCAAAATTCTTCCTGATTCCTGGATATAAATTACGAAAAGCTAAGGGAACCAGAGGAATCTCTACAATCTGGTGAACCAACTTTTACCAAAAAAATGACAAAACATTTGCATAAACTTTGACCATTCCCATCTCAAAGAAATAAATAAAATAGTCTTCTCTTGCCAAATGATTTAACCCAAAGATACAACAGATACATACCCTGAACTTGAAGGAGAGTTCTTCTGGAACATACAAAAAATCATGCAAGGACATGATTGGTGCAAAACTTTGACAAACAGGGTAAACAAGTTTAGTGGTTCAAATGCCCCTTCACAGAACACTGCCCATTAGATCTCGATTACAACTGCCAAGACTATTTGGAGGATCCAATTAGAGAATATGATGAACATAACCAACGTCATTGGGAAAGATTCAGCCTCAACGAAACCAAACCAAAATCTAAGAAAAAGGGAAAGCCACTGAAAAGCAATTTCGAGCCAAATATGAAAATAAAGACCCTTTAATTGGCTCATTAAGCCGTCCATGTAAATATGAATTTCTTGTCAGTTACAAACCCCAATAATGGCCAAAATTACCAGAAAAATTCACTCCAAGTTGGGAGGATAGTGAAACCACACCTAAACCAAAACCAACACCAACTCATACCCCAAAGTCCAAAAAGCTACCTGAACCTAAAAATCCATCAACCTAAAAGTCCACACAACCACAGATATTCATACTAATTCCTTCGAGCTCCAATATACCCAAGATTTTCCTTCACTTCAACCTTTCGAGAAAAAAGGGTATAAGCCATGCTCCAAAACTTCCCAAGAAGAACATAGTGCTATCAACTAGAGAAAAACTCCCAACAAGTGACATTAAAGCAACAATGAATTGGAATTCAGAATATTCCATCTACCCAAACAAAGTGCTGAACAACATCGGCAACACCATAAAGAACGTGGCCCATACACAAAACAAAATGATGAGCAATGTGAAAACAATTGAGAAAAAGGAGGAGAAGACATCATCTCACCATGCAGGACTAATCACAACCTTGGAACTAAGGTTGGCAAATTTACAATATGAGATTTGTTCGCCAAGAACTTTACTTTTCCAATTCTTCTTCCAACAACAAAAAGAGATGATTTTCATTAGAGAACAAACTCAAATTTTGAGGAATGACCACTTTGAGACACAAAAGACCCCAAATTTCCCCTCAAAACCAACTTTCTTCACTATGTCACCACAAGCATATTCCCAACCAAGATTGGCCTACACCTTTTTTACTTTTCCAACTACCCCGCAAAATCCTATTTCTTTCACCCAACCCTTAAAGGAAGAATATGATTTTGATATTGTAAAAATGATTTGGGAAAGGAAACATGCTCTTGCAGCCACAAAAACCAAGAAAAGGCAAGATCATGGTGAAAGTTCAAAAGGGTCCAATCCCAAAAATCTGATGATTTCTAACTAGAAGGCTCCAGACCTCTACGTCTCCCAGCCAAGAAACATATCAGAAGAAGATACCTCATGGTTGGAATCTCTAAATTCATCAGACAATGATACAATGGAAGATATCTCTCAATCATGCAATGATTCCATAGCAAACTCTTCTAAAGAAGACGGTTCCCTAATATTTGTAAACCATCCAAGAGACCCAAAAATATCTGAAGTAGATAAAGAACAAGAAGGCGTGATAGATGAACCAATCCCAGAAAGAATATATGAGTCCATGGCGTCAAAACCAGTTAGAACTGGTTTCCACGGTGACCTTATATGATGTCAAGGTTTCAAAATGGCCTCAAAGGATCCAAGACTTCTATACTTGGACGGTGACGAAAAAATTGGTGGAACGAGAAAAGTATATTATCCTTTCATAATTCACTTCACAATTCTCAGGAATTCTCAGGGATTGGTGGAATTCACTTGGAATTCAAGATAAAAACATTTTTATTACTTCCCAAGACTTTGCCTTCAACATCAGAATCCTACATGAAGTTTTCTATGGAGATACTGGCCAAAGACAAGAAAAGATGTGAAGACAACTCTTCAAGATGAGGTGTGTGTCATTTGACAGAAATGACATTGACAAGCATTTTCAAAAAATGGCAAAGATATACTTCGAGATCGGTGGAGACATCAATCTAAAGTAAGCCTTTATGTATTCCCTCCCAAAATTGCTGGCAAGCCGAACCATGACCATTATTGAAGGAAAGTTTCAGTCCATAACAATCCCATAATTAGTTAAATCAAGCAAGCTATTCTCGTTGCATTGGATGACATTTGTACCACCCTAAAACAAATCATCCAACACAATCCAGCGGTTGACAAAGCATACCGTAAATCTGATCTGTTGACCAGATCAAGATGTTCCTACCACATATCTAGGTGATGAGAAATATTCAGGAGGTTCAGATGGCAAAGAATTCCAGATAGGAAATCAAGGTCCAGGAAGCGCACAAAATATTTCCCATAAAGGAGGCCTGGAAATTTTCACCAAAAGAACAGATGCTTTATTTGCCACAAGATTGGACATTTCGCAAGAAATTATCCCCAATCAAGGAAATTTGTCAAGCTCTTGCAAGAAATTTAAGATTAATCTAACATACATCTCAAAAAAGAAGAAGACCTTGAGTCCATATTCTCTATGGACGATGAACTCACTCAAGAAACCTTAATCTCTCTTGATATATAGGAAGATCGTGGTGAGGACCACTATCAGATTTCAGAATCAACAGCTAAAGCCCAGGAATAGATTAATTCTCTCACATTCATACCTCAAGTGGAAATGAAGGTTTATTCATCCAACTGGGATAAACCAACTCGAATCATTGCTTTTATCGACACTAGGGCTGCTTATTCACTCATGAACGCTCCTATTCTCCCCGAAGATCAATGGGTGCCGCACTTTAAACATTTCAACACTGCATCAAATAGAATCTTGACTACCGTCGTCATCACAAAGCACCCAATCACAATTGAGTTCTTTCTAGGATTGAAGTACAGAACCAAGTTGATAGGGTCCGATGTACCAGGGAAAGATCTTATTGTTGGATTCGATATTTTCAGACAACTAAAAGATCAACTCCAGATCAGGGCTACTAGAATAACCTTCAAGAAGAAGTTCAAATCTTATTCTGAAATTTCAAGGCTATTACAAATCACCAATGACAAACAAATCAAGGAGATTGAACAAAATATCATTGAGAAATTATGTGCTGAATCGTACAAGGGTTTTATGAGGAAGGGAAAAAGCCCTTTTATGGAAGAATGAAGAGTTTTTTTATCAAGCTCCCTTTCAAGAATAATAAAAACATCAATCCAATAAAAGCTAGTCATACAGGAATGAATCTGGATCATCTTCAACTTGCAAAGAAAGAACGTGAAGAACTCTTATAATTTGATCTAATAGAACCATCGAATTCACAATGGGCATGTGAAGCATTTTATGTCAACAAAAGAGTTGTGCAGACAAGAGGAAAACTTAGGTTAGTCATTAGTTACCAGTAACTTAACCACTTTCTCCAAGATGATAAATTCATTTTCCCAAATGAACTCACTCTTTTCTCCCACTTAGCCAAGGCCAAATATTTTTCCAAGTTTGTTCTTAAATGTGGATTTTGGAAATTGAGAATCCACTTGAATAAAGAGCTAAAACGGGATTTTGCATCCCCGGTCATCACTTCTAATGGAAAGTGATTCCATTCAGATTAAAAACTGCACCCTCCTTGTTCCAAAAAAGCATGATAAAAATATTCAACCCATCCTCCGTACCTCTTTAGTTTACATTGATGACATCCTATTATTTAGTGATACATTAGAAGAACATATAAACATACTTCGTCAATTTGTGGCATTGGTAACAAAGGACTGGATCATGCTTTCAGCAAAAAAGATGGTTCCTGCTCAAAGGAGATTGATTTTCTCGTAATGCATTTTGTTCAAGGTGCATATAGTCCAGGATCACATATATGCCATGAACTACTCAAATTCTTGATACCAGCCTCACAATAAATCAGATCCAACAGTTCTTATGTGTAGTAAATTATGTAATAGATTTCATCTCAAATATATCTACATACATTTCTCCGCTCAAAGAGATGCTCAAGAAAAATTCTCCATCATGGGGAAAGAAACAAGATGAAGCAGTCATAGAAATAAATGAGATATCTAAAAATGTCAAGTCCCTCTACATCCCTTCAGATGGAAAGAAGATACTGCAAATCAATGGTAGCAATGAATATTGGAGTGCTATCCTATTTGAAGAAAAAGATGGCCAGAACAAAATATGCGGATATGCCAGCAGAAAGTTCAAAGATACTGAGCAACATTATCACTCCACTTTCAAGGAAATTCTTGCAGTAAAGAACGGGATCAAGAAATTCAATTTTTTCCTAATTCATATAAAATTTATGATAGAGATGGATATGAAAGCCTTCCCAAAGTTGATCTAGATAAATGCAAAAATTATTCCTAATCCTCGGATTTTGAGATTGGATCAATGGTTCTCCCCATAGAAGTTTCAAGTCAAGCACCTGAAAGGAAAGGTTAATATTCTCGATGATATTCTATCCCGACCGGAAGAATTCCAAAAGAGGTTTTCCCCCAGCGAAGATGATGTCAAAGTAAAAGCTGATCAGCCACATCTTCATGTTTTCAAATGTACCCAGAACAAGTTTATTGAAACAACGGATCATCTACCAGAGTTGTTCAACCTCATGGATCCTTTTGATCCATGATTTTAATTGAAGAAGAACTTGTTATGAGCTTCAAGTTTTCCGACAATATGGAGGATCCATTCTTAAGCCTTATGGAGTCAACCCAGAATATCCATTCTGCCATATATTCATAGCACAACCCAAGGATTTTCCCCAACAACTATTATAGTTTTTCTGGTACCTATGCCATCAGTATTATATGTTCATGGAGTTCAAATGCAACATCTTCAAGAATTTTGATAGCATTGAACCATCTCTTAAAGTATTTTTACTGTAGTTCAAACCTAGAAGATATTGGATAAAAAATTTCAACGATTCCTACACAACAAAGGTATTCATGTTCCATAGGCCAATGAAGATTATTAATGAAAAAGTCTAGGCACAAACAGAGGCATAATTCTGGTGGAAAGTTTCCATGTCTATTTTATCCATGGAAGAAGAATATAGTGAGGCATAAAGAATCCTTTTCCAGCAAAACAAGTGCATCTCGAGGGAGATATGGCCAAAAGATTGGGTAAGCTGGAATTATACCAGCAATCATCCTCACTGAGAAAGAGTCTGGGAAGTAGCAAAAATATCAAACTCCATAAGAAGTCATCCAAGAAAATATTACTCATGATATTTCCAGATTAATGTTGCGGATTACATCTCTCAATCCAAAAGAGAAAGAGCGTAGCGAAGAAGGATCGTCAAGTTCCAAGCATTACTTTACAAGGTCTTTGAAAAGATTCTTAGAAGACAAACCTAGAACCAATGAATGATATTTATATAAATCCCTTTTAATCCCACCGTAATCCTGAATTACCTACAAAAAAACCCTCAAAAATCATCTACCCGTGCTAAGATAAATTTTCACATCTTTTCATACTATCCAGGCCTCACTTCCACTTGTTTTCACATGTTTCTACATGTTTCGTCACATGCAACACCCTACTTTCACATGGAGTCACATGCTTCCTCATACTTTCACATGTTACACCATGTATATTTCACTACTTTCACATGTTTTCAAGAGCTTTTTAGTTAGTTTGCCTAAAGTCCTTCACATGCCAAGAGAGACCCACTTGTAGATAAGTTATCCATATAATATAGGTTTATTTTATAATGTAAGTTTGTTTTGTAATAACCTCCTAGTCCTATATAAAGGAGGCCTTGTAGTAGTTGTAAGATCTTTTTGTAATTCTTTGTAAATCTGTCATATTAAATATGAGTGCTTTATAAATTTCCTCTTGTTCTTTCTTTCGAATGGATGGAAAGGTCGGTCCATATATGAAAATAGAGTAAGAATACTCTGTGAAAGTTAGCTTATTTTAGTATGAAAGTTTTCTGAGTTATAAATAACTAACGTTGGTTATAGTACAAAAGTTTTCAGAGTTGTGTAGTTTGGCAAGCCGTCTCTTATGGATTGTTGAAACCGGCCCCTTTGTAGGAAAATGTTTGTGACTATAAGAAAATTAAATGTTTTTGTAGCTTAGCAAGTTGTGATAACCCAAAAGGTCATCACTTATTTCTGAAATAAATTTTGTGTTTTGAGGCCTTAAAAATCTCTTTCTGTTTCACCTCGATTTGTATGCGCAATCCAAGCACGTAGCCGGAAAAATATAATGAAAAAAACTGTGAAAAATGATAAAATTTGCCTTTGAAATGAATTTAAGTTGACTTCAGTTAATATTTTGGGTAAACGGACCCGGAACCATGACTTGATGGTCCCAAAGGGTTCGTAGGAAAATATGGAACTTGGGCGTATGCCCGGAATCGAAGAGGTCCCAACCCCGAGAAATAAAATTTTAAATAAAATTATGTTTTGAAATATATACACGGGAATCAAGTCCCAAAACAGTAATAACTCCCCAAAGACCGAGGGGTCAAGAGTCAAGAGCCTCTAAAAAGTATACAAGTGCAATAGTGTCTACATCAATACTCAGTGCTGAAATAGATAACCAATACGAAATAAAAGGTCAGCTGGAACCTGCGGACGCGGCAGCTACCTTGACTATCCCGCAAAATGCCTCTGAACAACTACTGGATCAGGTTTGCTGAGACGTACCTGGATCTGCACACAAGGTGCAGGGAGTAAAGTGAGTACTTCCAGACTCAGTGGTAATGAACAGGGATAAGACAGCGTAGATAGAAATCACACTATAGCACTATGTAAGGATGTAATCAAATACCCTGCAACAGTCTCGATATCAACAGTAACTGTATCAACAAGTACCAGCAAAATAGTATAATATCTATCAGATGTAGCTAAATGCAATGCAATGCATGAAATGACCGCTACGGCGCGTAGCCCGATCCAATTTGGGTACCCGTGCTCCGGAGGGGCTCCTACAGCCCAAGCACAATATTACTGCGGCGTGCAGTCCGATCCAACATATATACCGCTGCGGTGCGCAGCCCGATCCATTACCAATCAACTAATATGCAAACGCTGCCTCGCAGACTCAAAAGTAGTTTTGAAAATTCTTTTATCATTTTTCAGTTGAAAACAGTATGTCAAAGTTCCAGAGTTTGGAAAATCATAATAAGAGTAATAGCTCCGGACTGGTAGTAACACTAGCATGTCAATATCACAAAAACAATGACAACGATCCTCGCAGGATCCCAATAACTGGCTCACAACCCATAAAAGTACACAACCATCCGAGAAGGAGGTTCACCGGCTCAAGAATAGCCAATATCACAATATAATATCAACATGTCGGACTAAGCCATAGTCCCCAATCACAATTGCCCCCGCACTCACAGGAGAGTACGTGTCTCGCTGCTATACAGCGTCACAAAGTGGTATACCGGGGTTTCGAACCCGCTGGTCATCACCCACATCCATTACTCACCTCAATTCGGCTCGACGACTAATCCGTGATGCCCTTGCCACGAGAATCAACCTCCGCAGGCGTAGAATCTGATCAAATATAGTGGAAATACATCAAAATAGGCCAATGGGATGATACCCAGTCAAAACAATTCAATTTACACCAAAAACTACAAAGTTGCCAAAACCCGACTTTCGGTACACTTCTCAAAAAATTACAAAAGTCACATATTCGGAATCCTCGTCTCAACACGAGTCTATGCATATAAAATTTACCAAAATCGGACTCCATTTGCCTATTCAAATCAATGATTTTCCATAATTTAGGCCTAGGGCTAAAATCCCCCTTTAATCTTCCATTAACAGTGAAATACTCAAGGATTCCATGATAAAATAATGTAATTAGGCCATAAAACTTACCTCTGATAAAAACCCAATGAATTCCCAACAACCTCCCGTGAGTTTCTCTCAATAAGACTCAAAAATGGAGGTTTTATGACTGAATCCGCGACTGGTCTACTTCTGTAATTTAATTCACCGCCTGACCATTTAACCCTACGCGTTCGTGTTACTATTCACGCATCCGCGATGCACAGTCCAGTCTTCCTCTACACGAACGCGACAGTTCCCATGCATTCGCGATGAACAACTTTTCAGTCGACCAAATTTTTTTCTACGTGAATGCGTCACTTGGGACGCGAACGCGATGCTTCCCTTCTCCCTCCTACGTGAACGCGACACCCTCGACGCGAACGTGATGCTCAATCCTGCCTTGCCTACGCAAACGCGGCCAGTGCCACGCGAACGCGAAGGCTTAAGGTCTGCTGCACAGAATCTGCAATTTTCTGCATATTTTCTAAGTTCCAAATGCCCGGATGAAGGTCCGAATTCACCCCGAGGCCCCCGGGACCCCAATGAAAACCACCAACATACTCCAAAACAAGATGCGAACTTGTTCCAATCATAAAAACATGCCCTTAAACACAGAAATCATCGAATTATAGCGGATTCAAGCCTAGGATTCAACTCAAACTTCTGAAACTAACATTCAATCAAAACCCGACCAAACAACGTCCGAATGACCTGAAAATTTGCAGACTTATCCAAAATCACATAACGAAGCTACAGAAATTATCGGAATTCCATTCCGACCCCCGGATCAAAATCCCACCTACCGTTTAGATTTCGCCAAAATTCAACCTTAGCCAATTCAAGCCTATTTCTACACCGGACCTCCAAATTCAATTCTAATTGCTCCCCTAAGTCACAAATCACCTCCCGAAACTAACCAAAATCATCAGAATCCGATTTCGAGCACCCTAACTAAATAGTCAACTCCAGGTTGACTTTCCATATTCAAGCTTCCTTCTAAAGGCTATTTGCCTCATTTTCAACCAGAATCACTCCTAACTCACCCGATAGACTCAAACACAGATATAAAAGCATGAACATATAAATACAAAGTAACGGGGTGGTAATTCCCATGACGACGGGCCGGGTCATCGCAGTGTTCTCACAACCATTGCTTTCACTATCTATTCTTCTCACATCTTCTACATATGCTTGAAGAGGTCGTATATTTTCTGATTCTCCTCTTGTATCACTTGGTTGCAATGTAAGAAAATTATAAAGTAGAAGTCCACAATCGAAGACTATTCAAAGCTTTATTTTTGAAAATAATTTTTTTGAGTTTGTTTTTTGAATTGGGCGTTGTTCCAATTAAGGAGTTCAAAATTTAAATATTAAAATGATTTGGAGTAGATTTGAGCAAGATTTGTGTTAAATTTAAGAAAATTTGTTAGGAAGAAGGCGAAGTCATTTTTTTGTATAATTATGTATAATCTTGTATAATAGCGTATAAACGCATCTTATACATTATTATATACTTTTATACACATTTATACAAGCGTCTGTAAACGAACTTATTCGACGATTTCAGTTGCAATTTTTGTTCAAAATCAATCCAAATCTTCATTAAATGACTTCAAAATTTATATACGAACTCCTTATACTATTTCTTACAAGTCTAAATAACACTCGCTCCAAATTTCTCACAAAATCAAATTCGAAATTTAAATCCATAGTTTTTTTGGTCAAATAAACCCACATATTTAAGCTTGTTAAAAATCTATTTTCACCACCCAAATGGATTTGATTTGTTGAATTAATATTTGAGTCACAATTAGTGATTCGAAAATTAGTTTAAAAGTTTGAGATTTAAAAAAAAAATTAAATATTGGAGTTGAATGTTGAATCTTAGCCTATTATTTTTGGGCTAATTAATTATAAATTAAAATATATGCTATAAAATTAAAAAGTAGTGAGCCCGTTGTTCTAATGTAATTTTTTTCGGGTAGACATTGAGATTGTATAAAACTTTTTGATTCAAATCTATATATACTTAAAAGCCAAAGACAATGGCTTCTCATTAAGCCAAGTGTCACAGCTAGCAATAAATACATGTCACATTAGGATAAGCATTCTCATTTATAGAAATTTTGAAAAAAATAATAACAATTTTTGTTATATTAGGGTTAGGAGAAAAATTATTTTTGATTTATAACAAATAAGCAAAAGTCAAAACAAGAAATTCCCAAACCTTAAACTCACCCTCTGTATAAAAAACCGTCACTGCTCCTCTAAAAAACCGTCAGTTTTGTTGTTAAGAAATTGTATTGAAAAAATTGGAAAAATGTAAAACGGTTCCCATTACTATATTACTATTACATTTAGGAAGATATAAGTATATAAGTATATTTTTAAGAAAAAAAAAATAAAACGGTTTAAGTTTTCATGAAATAGTTTTGTTCTTAACAAACCGTAAAACGTTTCCAATTACTACTATATTGGTATTACGTTTAGGAAGATAACTATATAAGTATATTTTAAAAAAATAAAAATAAAAACGGTTCAGTCTTCATGAAAAATGTGAGTTTCAAATTAACTTAACCTAAATTTACGCTCCCAATACACCATACCACTTTCCCACTTACCCTCAATTATCAATTACACATTTTTTCAACTCCTAAAAACTCAAAATACATAAATCTTCCTCAACTCTACACTCTCCATTCCTAATTCAACTTCTTATATAACGATTTCCACAAAACTTTGTATCTATGCAAAAGATGGCTACTAACTTTGATTTCATCAAAGATATAACTATTTTGAAGATGCAATGGAAGTTAAAAATTTGTGTTGTCCGGTTGTGGGAAGTACCAGGTTGTTTTAATCCAGGCACTATTTTTTCGATTGAATTGATTCTACAAGATGAAAAGGTATTTTAAATTTTTATTTTACCAGGATAATTCAGGTTCTGTTTGGAATTGTTGTTCCATTATAGATAAATTTGTTTAGGTCGTCTAAATTGTTATATCGCTATAATATCATATAAGTTATTGTTGTAAAAATAATTTTACGATTTCAATTAGTTTCGTTATTAAGTGCTGAGTGAAACTCTGTTTTTTCCACTTTGACACAAACATTGCTACTTCAGATTTGTTTACTACTCATGCCGCAATCTTTCAGTTTCAGTTTTTTTTCCAACGAAATCATAATAAATGCACAATCTATATGTCTTAATTACAGTATTGTAACTCTTGTAACTTATGTAAAAAAATTATCGTAATGCCATTGTTCATCTTACTGTTCATGGGAAATTTTTATTTCGTGTTTTCTTATTTATTTACTTTTTTGTTTAAATTGGTGTTATTTGCCCATAATAATTACAGCATGATATTAAAATCCAAACTACAAATGATGTGAAATGTTAATATGGGGTAAAACTATAAATTTGTATCCACACATCATTTACTTTATAAATTAGTATTAATATAGATATAGATTTGTAATCTCTGTTAAGTAAAATTATTATATTTATTTTTGTAGGGAGATCGGATAAGTGCTTCTATAGGAAAGTCTGTTTTGCATCTTTTCAAAACACAAATTACTGAGCTTGGATTATATTATATGTCAAACTTTATCGTTTGTCATAATAAGGAGAAGTTCAACAGCACGAAACACAGGTTGAGGCTGACGTACACTCAACGAACAACTTTGTCTGAAACAACGGACCCACTATTCCCAATGAATATCTTTGCATTACGACCTTATGACGAATTGATAAATAAGGTTGACGTGAACGAGGCTGAATTATTTGGTAATATACATTTTATGTCCCTTTTGTAATTATACATTTATCTACTATTTGTTTCAACCCTTTGTTTTTTGTGTAGATGTGATTGGAGAAATTATCAAATTTAGTAAGGTAAAAACGCAAAACCAAGGAGAAATTGTTAGGAAGTTTATGGATGTTGAAATAGAAGATGACGAGTAAGAATAAATTTGCAACTACTAATTAAGTCGTGATTTGTTAATTACATATTTTACTATTATATTTTTATCTGTATTTCATAGGAGAAAGAAGTTGTCTACTACATTTTGGGGCGAATTTGTGGATGCAGTTGTACCTCATCTTCTAAGTGCAAATAACCAGCCTATTATTGTTGTTATGCAGCTCATAAAAGCCCATAATATCAAGGTAAAAACCAATTACTTAATTTACAATTACATAGTCAGAGTTAAAAACCAATTACTTAATCATTATATCTTACATAATCGTTGTTTTGTAGATTCATATTCTGTTCGCAATACATGGAATGCATCAAAGCTTTGGATTAATCCAAGTTTACCTCAATCTGAAGAATTTAAAACACGGTTCAATAAATACACATATACATTTATTTTTTAATACATTGCAATGGTTACAAAGTCAAATAATATTTTAAAAGTACACATGTAACTGATTTATTCATTCATAACCACAGATTGCTTTCTATCCGGGACATTATCTCTGAGAGGCTGACTCAAACCATATCACAACAAAGTAACTTAATCTCGGATGAGTTGGAGAATGGCATTGTTCAAGTTAAAACAATTGGCCAATTAGTGGAATGCATGCAAGTAAGTAAACTATCTTATTTAATATTAATTTCAATTGTGTTCCAATTTATATAATTATTTAAATTACATATTTATATGAAGGTGGAAATGTTTATTTGTGTTAGCATATTTTTTAAAAACATAACATGGCAATATATTTTTATACCTACTTCCTGGATTTCCTATATATGTCAAATAATTTATGTGTAAATTGTAACGTTCCTGTTCATATTAAATTTGATTGTTCACTCTCTAAATGTTGTCCAAAAACATTACAATAATACGAAGCACAAGGTTATCTTAGTTGTTTTATTGTTGTACTGTAGGATTACGATGTCATATCTATAAAAATATTCGCATAGTTGTTTTATTTGTTCCGTTTAGAATTCGGTTAGACGGTGATGAAATATGTGCCTTCTGAAACTCATTATTCTCTGCATTATTATAAATAGTTATCTTTAAGTTGTAAGTTGCCGATACCATAAATTTATGAAATAATGAATACCATAACTTATTATACCTATTCATATGATGACAACTATTTTTTTGAGCTATCTGTCATGCTGTTTGGAAGTTGTATATAAAGAATATGTAGGACATAAAAAGTTGTGGCACTTTGATTCACCAAATATATAAAACATCATTTTGCTCCTCATTTTCTTCCATGATTACATATATTGCGCTCCTCCTTTTTTAAATGCTTAGGTAGTTTTAGAGTTGTATAATTTGGTTCATACCATGTTTAGTATTTCACTACAACTTGGTACAACCTAACAAGTAAAGGCATATTCCTTACCATATCAACACTTACACTCTAAAGTCATGTAAAGTACATCCTCTAACTTATAACAATGACATGTCGGATCAACTCATCTAAATCACAATCCATACGATGTACATACAAACCATTGGACCTGTCAATGAATTGCCAAATGGACCATATTTCACTTTATGTATAAACAACATTATAAATTATTTTTTGGGTATTAGTGTTCGACCTTTGAAGTTGTAAACAATTTTGCCCCATTTCTTAAATACAAAAAATTGAATTAGATTAATGTTATGTCTTTAACAGAGTAATACAACTTTATGTATATCTGTGTTTTCCTTACATTCATCTATCAATTCATTGAAAGACTCTTATATCAATTTATTAATCAGGAAGGTCCGTGTTGGATTGTCGCAAGTATAGAGAATTTAGAACTAGAAAAAGGATGGTCGTACGTCAGCTGCAAGAAGTGTCAAAAGAAGGTTGATAAAATAGGAAATCTTTATCAATGCCCAAACCTCAAATGTAAACATGAAGATTATTCTGCAATTATTAGGTAAAACCATCATCTATATTTGCTTAAAATATAAAATTTCTTCCATTAAATATGAAATCAACTATGTTTTTAGGTACAAGCTTCAGGTTAGGGTACTTGATACAACCGGATCTGTTTCCCTATTGCTTTGGGACCGTGAAACCATGTTTCTCATTGCTAAATCCGCAAAAGAATTGAAGGAAGGGTATCTTCAGGTATATACAATAATTAGTTTTAACTATGTATTTTGCAAAATTTTAAGTCAACATTTAATTGTAGGATACTGGCGCTGCTGAAAAGTATCCCTATCCAGTTGAGCTGAACAATATTCTCCAAAGAAAATTCATGTTTAAGGTTATTATCAAGAGAGAGAACATTCACCTCTAAAAGGAAGCGTATAACGTTGTTAAACTTACAGACGAGGAGCAACTCATACAGAAATATAGTTCTGATCAACCGTCATTTTTATGTTTGCATTGTTATGTTTCTGAACTTTAAAACTTTCTCTGTTAACCATTTTAACGTTGGTTCCAAGTATCCTACTTATTCGATTTCTGTTAACTGTTATTATATACTCACACTTTTCTTATTCTTATAATTTGAAAAAGCAGTTTTTTGTATAGCCAATTTCACCACAACTCTTCCCACTACCTTCAACAATCCCCATTTTCCTACCCACTACTTCACGTCTACCCACTACTTCTTCTTTTTGACCAATTTATATATACACAACTTCAGCGTCTTCTTTGTTAAAAATAATTCAATTGAGTAGGTCCACTAACGATCAAGAAGAGTTTCAGGTTTGCTATCTGTTACTACAATTATCTTTTACTTTACTACATTTAATATATTCATAGGTACATTTCAATTGAGATAACACTTATTTTTTTAAAATAAATAATTACATCTTCCATAACTATAGTATAGAAGGTTGATTTTCTAAAAAAAAAATCAACTACAGATATGGTCAATATAATATTTGAACAATAATTTTTCTCCATATTGCATACAATGTGAAGAGATGTTGAAATTGAGGTTGTAACTTCTCCTATTATTTGGTTGATAAATTTGTTATATATGTTTTGTAGCTGTAGCTTGAGGGAGCTTTTGTAATACGCAAAAATTCAAAATCACTACACCAATTATATCATTTCTGTTGAGTGCTTTACATTTCAATATATCATACATTTCTTTACATGAATTTACTTAATTTTATGTGCTTCAGGTATTTTAAAATGTAAAAATTCTACTATTTTTTCATTTTATTAGTTACCTTAATTACATTACATTGCAGAGTAATTTACCATAACATTTACTATATTTTTTTTTCACATGTCTACAATTCTCTAAAGTTAAAACGTTTTCCAACTTCATTTTAATATTGCAAAGACCAAATTTTAAACAATTCAAAAAAATAACACTTTGTATTTTAAATTATATTTTTGCCGTTCCATAGAAAACAAATGAATCTTTATTTACTCTATCCATGTTTTATCTTCATAAACTTTAACAATTTTATTTAAAATATTTATATAAATACTTTATTATTTCCAAAAAATATGCATTTCATAAATGATCACAACGATTTGTTATATAAAATCTTATTATTTTATTATTCTTATTTCAGATATGGCTAAATAGGAAATGATTCAAATGAATCAAAATTCAAAAATACAAATTCAACAAAAGGGCCAACGTAGAAGGTCTCGGCGTCGCAGGGTTTATTCGTTGAATAAATCGGACTCAAAGGCTGAAGTTATCAAGAAAATTCCAACATCTATACAAAACAAGTTAAGAGATGAATGGGCAAAAAGAAGGGAAAAACATAAAAAATTAAGAGAGCTTAGGCCTTCACTAGACGAAAAAATTCGAAATTATCAAATTACTCGAGATCATCTTATTGAATCCCTAGACAACATTGAATTATTAGATTGGGAAGCTTTAATCATTTTGGTAGATTCATTTTGTCAACCGTTAGGTACAATTTTAACTGACATTTATCACGAAGTTTGGCCAAGTGAACCATTTTGGGTTTATGTTGTAAAATTTGAAGCTGAGTGGGAAAACCGTCTCTACAACTACCTTTAATTTATAATTAATGAAAGTTTATTATTGTTTTGGGAACATTATCTATCATTTTAATGTATTTCTTTGTTAGAAGTGTAACATTAACTCATATTCTGTACTTTCAGTTGTCACTACTCTTTTTCAATTTTATGTGTTGGAGATTACCATACATCGTAAGTAGCTTTACATGTTTTACGACAATTATTCAAATGCTTATATAATGCAATTCATTCTTACGTAACAACCTATATTACTCAAAACAAATATCATCTACTCATTTTAGAATAACTCATTTTGTATTAGATCGCTAAATTTAACTGCAATAAAATACTTTCATGCTCTCTTTAAACTCTTCTTTTCTATCAAAAAAATCGCGCATCGCACGAGTACTATACTAGTGATTTAATGAATCATTCTAGACTCCGGGCTCATTTGCCATCTCTAAATGTTAAGTTAACTTTCCATCTCCACTAATTTTTTGTTGTTTTACCGTTCATGCTTTTTAATTCCTTATTAATATTTAACAAAATTCAAAACTTATCAAAGAAAATAACATTAAAAATTTAAACCAAAGTTATTTTGAAAGTTTTTGAGATATTGTGAAGGTGCGAATCCCTCCAATTCAGATTTTAATGTAACAATAATCTAACTCAGATTTTAACGGGACCCACAGTTTGTTTCGCACCCAGACAACCTCCGTCACAGCCAAGATACTACGTGTAAAAATTACGCAAGGGTCACGGCCTGTCACAAAGACAAAAAAGACAAACAATGTATAAATAGGAGTATAAATAAATATCCGAACGAAAATGGAAAAGAGTAATTACTTCGTATTTTATCTATTTTGGCTTATCATATTTTAAACCTAACAGGCAGTCTATTTAGCAAAAACGTCGAATACAGGTGTGATATTACTCAGCTTCACAGTTTCTAAGAGGCGTTACAAAACAGTCACAGCAACTCAGATAGTAGAAAAAAGCCAAAAAAGCACCGAATTGAAGAGGAAAAGAGAGAGCGAAGCAAAGAGGAAGAAGAGAGGAAAAAGGAGCGATGGTTGGAGAAGAGAAGAGGCATCAGATGATGCAAAACCTATTCGGAGACCAATCCGAAGAGGAAGAAGAAGAAGAGGAGGTTGAATCCGAACACGAATCCAACCGTCAACCCGATTACGCTTCGGTTCGAATATTTATCTCAATCCCCTCTTTTGATTCATCAACTTCTTCTTTCTTTTTAAAAATCTAGTTAAATAATCAATGTGATATTGTTTTGTTTGATTTTTCGCTGAAGTGTTTGGCCCTAATTGGTCGTGTATATTTATTGTTTAACGTGTAGAAGAATGATTTCAAACCTGGTTTCATCCAATTTACTGCTCCCTCCATATCAATTGGTCATCGTGAATATTTATTTGTGAGCCTATTTGATTGAACACAAGAATTTAAGAAATAAAGGAATACTTTTAAAACTTGTGGTTTTAAACATGCCGTTGGCGATAGGACTTCAGATATAAAAGTTTGTTATTAAGAATAAATGGGTAGGTTAAGTAAAATTATTTCCAAATTTAGAAAGAGGCTATTCTTTTTGGAACAAACTAAAAAGTAAATAGGGTCACGCAAACAGTAACGGATGGAGTATTTTTAGAGCAAAAAAGCAAGAAAGAGAGTCTTGATGAGTTGTGGTCCTCTTTAGTTGATGTTTTTGAAAGTGTATAGTCAGCTCAGTGGTTTAAACGAAGTGGCTTGTTCTATGGCATGCCATCTAAGGGAATGTTGAAATGTATGCTACTTTCAAGATAAAATTGGATTTCCTATAAATGAGTACGTATAAGTAATTCTATTTAAATTAGGGAACACTTTTTGTATCGGCATTGGTATATGCATTGGCATTATTTGTAACTGTATCATATGAAGATTTGTTGGGACATAGTAGTTTAGTTTTCTTTGGTTGCTTTAATTTTTTAAAATTCTGTCTTTCACCCTCTACTTGATGATGTTACTTGAAGTGATCTGACATGATATGTGTTAATGTATTGGTCAAAAGAAAAGAAAGCTTCAGAATTTCAGTTGATGTAAGCTTTGGTTCTTGGGAATTGGAATTCACATTCTTCATTCTTATTTATGTCTGGTTACATAAACATTTCGGACTTTGAAACTGTTCTCGTGCGATTATTTCGTCTTCAGGATGATGGGGATGGAGGGCTGGAGCCAGAAGGAGAAGGTGAAGGTGAAGCCGATGTTGAAGGAGAAGGCGAAGCCGATGTTGAAGGTGAAGGAGAAGTAGAAGTGGAAGGGCAAGGGGAGGCTGAGATGGAGAGTGAAGGTGAAATGCAAGATGTTGATCCTGGTCATGGAGAGAGTGAGGGTGAAAGAGATCAGAGTTCTCAGGAAATAGAGGTTGATGATCAGAAGGTAGAAAGTGAAGGAAGAGACTCAGAGAGTGATGAAAAAGAAGAATATGGTCAAAGAGTAGTGACTAGTAGGAGGAGGGAAGTAATTGACAGTGAATCGGAAAGATCTGAGGAAAATCGATTTGGTGACAATGAAGACGAGGAAGTAAATCAAGCAAGAAGTCCAAGGTAATTGGTTGCCTGTTCCTTCCTCTCTCCACTTTTTTTTTCCTTCCCCTTTTCTTCCAGATATTTTTTGCTTTGGAGAATGCACAGACATGTTCTGGTCTCTTTCATCGCCAGCCCATGTTTCATGTTGTTGATCATTTGGCTTGTAAAGTGTGCCCGCCCTCTTTACTCTCATGGCTTGAGTACATGTACTGGCAGAATGCTGGTTTACTTTGCGGGCTAATCAAACTTTGATACTCCAAGGATCTAGTGGCGGCGTAGAAGGTGCATGCTTGAGACAACAAAACTCAATAATCATGTGGAACTGCTTACATTTTGGCTTGTTATAGGAGCTTTTTGCGAAGTCTTACTATCTCAATTGTGTATATGTTCAGTGTGACAAGGAGTGTGCAATTTTGATAAAAGCTATTTTTGAAAGGGAACCACTAGATTGAAAGAAAAGGTATCTAGGATAATTGCATCGCCAATAGTTTTCTCGATCTCTCTCCATCCTTTTGTGATTCTAAATCCAATGACGAGTGATATCAAAGTTGAGTTTCCACTACCCTGCATGGAACATAATTTCATCTAAACAAAATATTTGATCTTGCCCTCTCTTCATATTTGTATATTAGTCATGATTTGCCTCTTGAACTTTCTACGCCTTAATTCTATCCTGCAACCTCTGGTCTCACTTTTTCTTAGTCTACATATCTGTGAAAGTCCTAACAAATTAAAGTTGCATGTGCTCATACCTGAGCATTTTAATCCACTTTGCGTCCCTTAAGCCATAGGAATGAAGGGGGAAAACTGCCAAACCACCTTAACCATTAATTAACTGGACAAGCCTGGATCCTAATGGTTTCTCCACGGTTTGAGTGGTTCCCAAGAGGGTTTGAGTAACTGGTGTAGAACTTCAGTTTGGCGTTTAGAATTCAAGAACTACAACACTTATATCTAAACGATAAAGGTTCTCAAGAACTATAGTCTTGCAAGTTTGACATTTTGCAATAACCTTTGTTTTATTTCTCAAGCGTATGGGTTCCAAATTGTAAGTTGGTAAGACATCTGGACAGGCTATCTGCTTATTGAATTTGGAGTTGGCACATCAGTTACTTTTAGGCAATCTACTTGATTGATGACAACTACATGTTGGCAGATTGTGCTTGAGTTTATCCGTTGTAAATCTTTCATATCACTCAGATATATTATTACATACATGGACCAATTGTAAGAAACCCAGACACATTGTAAAAGGTTTGGTTACATAAGTTGCTCAGTGGAATTTTGATTTCTTATCGTGGAGAAAAGGAATTATTTTGTTTGATGTTGTTTTGTTGCATCCAAAAATTTTGAACACAGTGATTTTTTGTTTTGCAGTAGGTCCCCTGGGGAAGAGAAAGATGAGGCTCACATATCCTCTGCCCCAGAGATTCGTGACGTGTTTGGGGATTCAGAGGACGAAGAAGAGGCTGATTATGTTGTTCAGGATCAAATTGACGAGGAGCAAAATGTTTGTATAAGTGCTAAATGAGCAGTGCTCTTCAACTTTAGTTCTTCTGTGGTACCACTTATGAGTTAAATTTTTTTTTCCATTGCAGATATCCCCTATGGAAGAAGAAACTAGCTATGGGAAAGTTAGGCCAGAAGATATTATACCTGAAGATGATGGCGGATACGAGTCTGAAGAAGAGCAAGTGGAATCTAAAACTAAGGAAAAACCAGTTGGGCCCCCATTAGAGCTGGAGATTCCATTGCGTCCACCTCCAGCTTATTCAGATAAGGTCGCTATTCTTTCTTGTTACTTCTAACCTAATTCAGAGCTTTTTTTTTCATGTTTATTCCTTTTATTTTCCGTTTTGGTTACATCAGTTTGCAGCAAAAAGTTGAAAGAACAATAAGAAATGAAAAAGTCATTTTAATCAGCACAGGTACCGGGTAACTTTGTCCACCAAGGCCTAAACAGATAAGAAATAACCTAATGTTACCTAATGTTACCTGATGGTTTTCCACCACTTCATTGACCACTTGGCTACACCTTTGGGTGCTGCTTACGGAAAGTTTCAAACTGCAAAATTCTGTATTTCTACGACTTAACTTGGTTGCTATTGCTCAGCGGTTGCAGTTTTTTCTATGATGCTTTTGGTAGTTTACATATACCGATTAGCTTTAGAGAAGCTTGTTTCATCTTTTCCGAGAAGGTTCTGAAGTCTAGTCAACTTAAATTTGTAGGACCATTTTTGCTGACTGTATTGCACAAAATTTTCCTGAATCATTCATATCTAGACTAACTAGTCGAACACACACGTCTTTATATTTCTCAGTACATCGTTATCATTAGCATCTTCTAATTCTATCATCTGTGATAGAGAAGGGGAAAACCTTTTGTCGATTTTTGGTTTTGATAACCAAAGAGGTCATGAATTGTATGTTTTTCTTTCACTCTGAAATTTGAGGATCACAGAACATTTCCGCACCTTTAACTAATTTGAGTATTAGACGTTGTTTTGATAAGTCAATTGAGTGGTAGACATGAAGTTGTTCTACCAAGAGACATGATGAATCTTTTTATCCCTCATTTTGTAAGAGATTCAGCGGGCTTGAAGTTAACAAAAGCTTGATCAGAGAACGACTGATTAGGGGGCATCATTGTGTTTAAAGGATGAGAATAGACTAGACACTGGAAAGACTTTTTGCAAATACCGGACCTTAATGCAAGTTTAACAACAACAACAATCTTCGTCACAACTTAGTCTTTTGTTGTGAAGCTAATAATTTATTTTGCTCCGATATGTAAGCATCCAATTTATCACATGGATTCTTTAGATCCAAGATGTCATGGCTTATCCTCTGAGAACCTAAAACAGATTTTAAGTTTTTATTGGGAAAAGAACTTTCAATTGGACTAAACTCTGGTCCAGTTATTTCTTTTACACAAGCAATTTCAGTTGATCCATTTGATGCTATGGCTCATGTGGGGGTTGTCAAATATTTAAAACTTCATTCATGCTGGCCAGTTCTGTTGCTGCCTTTTCTATCAACCACTGGAACCTTTAATGATTGAAAAAGGTTTTACTCGTTGACTTTCTTATAATGCAGATGAACTTGATCAAGGTTTCTAACATAATGGGCATTGATCCTAAGCCCTTTGATCCTGAGACATATGTTGAAGAGGACGTCTTTGTGACTGATGAATCTGGATCTAAGAAACGCATCAGCTTAGTTAATAACATTGTTCGATGGAGGAAAGTTAAAAAGCCCGATGGAACAACAACTGTAAGTGAATTTTAATTAACTTGGTTGTATCTGTATGCCTGGCATGGATCAGAAAAGCAGCTCTATATCTGATTTTCTGATGATATAAGCAAGTTTATTCTTTTTCACCTTTTGCACATGCTTTGATTCATCAGATATTAATTAAGCTTTTAAGGTCGTTGGCATGGCATTGTCTGATTCTGATAGGGGACATATTTCTTTAAGAAAAAGGGAAAATTTTGTAGCTCCGAAGTGTTTCTATGTAATTCACCTCATTAAAAAAGTCTATTCACATAATTAAAGCAATGGTAAATCATAGTGGTGTTATTCCTTGATTATAGGAACTGAATCAAACAACTGGGGAGAAGGAAACATGAATAATGACAAGGGAAAGGGAAAGGGAGAAAAGAAAACAGACCAGAGGATGACGTTTCTCTGACAGAAGAATCTGCAACTAATAAGCAAATTAGCTTAGTTAATAACATTTTCTGATGGAGGGAAGTTAAAATATATGCAAGTGAATCTTTGAATAAACTTCGTTATACATATATGCTGTGGTGTGGTTTAGAAAATCAGATCATGTCTCTGGGTGTCCTGATGAAATAAGCAACTTTACACTTGTTTATGTTGCATAGCTTGATTCATTAGATATTTCTGTAAGTTAAGCTCATCTGCATGGTGTTGACTGGTATTTCTTATTTTACGAAAAAAGGAAATTTTGTTTTTCTGAAGTTTATTCCACATAATTAACTCAATTAAAATGTTAGTGGAAGGAAAGATGAATAATGACAAGGGAAAAGGGAAAAAAAGAAGAAAAGTAACAGAAGACATAAGTTACATCAAATGAATGTGAAATCAAGAAAAGGAGGTAATTATTTAATAAGTTGTGTTTTTTATCTTCTAAGAAAATTAGTAGGCTACCTTGGCTTTAATATTTTTACTGTGCTGTCAAATATTGCTGATGTGTATTTTGGAATACTCAAATGGCTGGACAGCTTGTTCGTTATTTATCTCATTGATGTAACTTTGTGATCACTTTAATATTGCATGTGAGTTTTGATTCAAAGATCAATGAGAAAATTTCTCATTCATTTAGCATTTCTTCGTACTGACCGAATGAATGTTTCTATATGTAGGTAGAAAGCAATGCACGCTTTGTGGAATGGTCTGATGGCAGTGTACAATTAATGATTGGAAATGAAGTTCTGGACATGTCTGTGCAAGATGCCCAGCATGATCAAGCACACCTGTTTCTTAGACATGGAAAGGTGAAATCTCATGCCTGTTGTCCCTTGTCATATGTGATGTACAATCCTAGTAACGTGGGATGGAAGTTTTAGTGAACATATACACTCACAGCTTCACAAAAAGTAAGAACTTGTAATAGCTTAGCCCTACGAGGCTGTCGTAGGTTGTTTAATCAGTGGATGATTTGTAGGAGATTAAAATACGCAGGAGTAGTAATTTTTACTCCGTATTAGTTAGGAAATTGTACTCTGGGCTTCATAAATAATAGTATTAGTAATTGACTGATATCTGGATTCTGGACTGTGTTGCTTGGGGGTTTGGGTGGGTGGGTGGGTGGGGGGTTTGCATGGGTGGGTGGGGAGTTGTAAGTAGATTGTGAGGTTTGTTTAAAATCAAAATGAATATTTATTCCTCTAGCATAAACAAGGTTAGCAAACACTCTCTGCCCATCTCTCCCCTTCCTCCTGTCAAACCTAGCAGCAGACAGTAACCCTCTTTTCCCCGCTCCATTCTGCTGTACTGGTCCTACTCTGGTGACTTTCCTCAACCCCAGTTCTGACCACCTTCCCGACTTCCCTCGTCCCCGTTCTCTCTTCCCTACCTGGTTGTCTCTTTATCCGTCTGCAGATTCTTTCCATCCCAGATTGCTTATCTTGCCGGAAACAGCCTCTCTACCCTTTCGGGTAGGGGTAAGGCCTGTGTACGTATTACCCTCCCCAGACCCCACTTTGTGGGAACATACTGGGTAGTTGTTGTTGTCCAGATTGCTTATCTTTCCTTCACCATTGGAAGGCTCCTTTCCTCTTTACTTTTTTGCCAGATCAGTCTCCTCCTCAACCTGTGATTTTTATCCCTTTTGGAGGAAGCTTGGCTGCATGTCTCCATCCGTTTCATTCCTTCCCAATTTATGGGCTTTTTCGATTTTGGGATGTGTTGGATACCATTCAATTATTTTTTTTCTTCTACACAGCTTAACAGGACTTTGAGGAATTTACAGCCATTTAACTATTCAAATTTAAAATTATGATAGTAGTTTTTTTCTCTATCAAACTAACTCCCACCCAAATCCCAGTACATTAATACTTCTTTCAGTACCAACGAATATGTAAAGAAAATGTACGTTGGGGAACTCAACCTTTAAAGCTAGCTCATGAAGTGAAAATTGTCCAAGTTCATACAAGGAGACAACAATTTAATGTGGAACACTCCAAGGCTTTGGACATCTGGAGTGAGTATAACATTACATGGAGCTTCACTATTCCCCTAAGGCTTTGGTCTAGTGGTAAGAGCAGCGCGTGATTTGTAGGTTGGGCACACATCACGGTTTTGAACCCTGTGATAGTCCTGGTATTTAAGTGGATAAGGGTAGGGCAGGCTCATTGTCACATGAGTTTTAAACCGTGCATCACTGTTCCTTCGGGTTTGCTCGGTCAATAAGCTGCCGAGTTTTAATCCGTGCATCACTGTCCCGTCGGGTTTTCTCGGTCAATAAAAAACTTGGGGTGCAGTATTGAGAAACACAACAGCACGGTTAAGCTTAGATACCATGTAAAGAAGATTGACCTATGCCTAACTCAATCTCAAAAGCTAGCCATGAGATGAGAACTGTCCATATGAGGAAATTACAGCCCATTCCCTCGACCAATGTGGGTAAAATGTTTAATTTATATGTCAAAGTAACATCTTAAACTTTGTCTCCACTCACATACTGTGATGTGAAAAGGATGGAAGGGGTACTTTTTCTGGGTAAACACTTTTAATATTTTTTCCTTCCATTATTTGCTTTATTTTCGTATAGGAGAAGGCCTGAAGTTGCTGCAAGTTTCTCCAGGGAAATATGATGGATGTTGCCTGACTATCGAAAGGTTATAGCGAAAATACAACGTTAGTTGGTTCGGTAATCAATTGGTTAAAGTACTTGATGCAACTTTTGAACGCAAAAGATGGAACTGTGCCAAGGGAATTTGTGTAGTAAAATTTTCTCATATTTCAAATTGAATGCCCAATTGAGCTACAGACTGGATATCCCATTTTAATTCAATTCCTTTGTCCATGGATTATGGTCCTGTCATATCCTGTATTCCACAAACAAGACTTACTTGTTGGTGCTGTTGTACTTTTAAGGTGTTATCAGTGCCACTCTACTTTATTTTCAATGAAGACTGCCATCTAGATGTTTTGGCTAACTATGGTGTTCATTTGCTAGTTATCAATTGATTCTTTTATTGCTATTGCTTTATCCTATTAAAGATTAAGTGAATCAGAAGCTGAAGGCTATTCCAATTCCAGTGAGGTAGTATTAAGTGTGAGATCAGCCTACATTCTCATTGAGATTAGGTTGACGCCTATGACATGCAAATATAAGCATTTGCTGCAATTGATCTTTGATGATCATATTTAAATTGAATACAGTTTACATTTTTGTCTTCAATACAAAAGGTAATTTATGACGTTTATTACCCAGTGATCCTTATAGCATAAACACCTAACTCGCAGGGAATACTACAATCGCAAGGGAGAATTTTAAGAAAGATGAGGTTTATGCCTTCATCCTTGACATCAAACTCTCACCGTCTATTGACTGCCCTTGTTGATTCACGTCATAAGAAGGTATACAAAGTGAAGAACTGTTTCACTGACATTGACCCTGAGAGGGAGAAAGAGCAAAAGGAGAAGGTAAAATTGATTAGTAATGGATTATGTTTTGCTTTTGTTATGTTATAGCTGGTAAGTTGACTTTGACATTCCTTTTGTCTATGAAGGCTGAAAGCCAAACAATCAGAGCAAATGTAATCCTCAACCGGAAAAAGGAGAAGGTCAACCGTAAATACATGCCTGCTGTACGTAGGGAGCGCCAACTCTCTCCTGGTTTCTTAGAGGATGCACTTGAGGAGGTAAGGTTTTCTTATTTTCATCTACCATGCATATTGTAGGAAGCATTATACAGTGGCATTGTGCGTAGAAACCTCCTGATCCCTGCTTTCTTTGAAGTGGATGAATTATATGTTCACGTCATTCAGTTTTTATATGGGTGTTGCCTTGTGGGAGACGTTAGTTGGAGACGTTAGTTGAACTACTCGGCATTCCTTAGAAGAATTGCCACTCTGATCTATCTTGATATCTGCCTATTGGAATTTTCTCTCATGATCAGGAAGAGGATACTGAATACTATGACTCTCGACGGTCTGCTGCTCGACGTCGCTTTGAAGAAGATTTAGAAATGGAAGCTCAAGCTGAGAAACGAATCATTAATGCTAAAAAGGTGCAGAAGTCCCATAGAATTAAAGAAATTTCCCCTTATTTTCTTTGCTAATTTTTTCAGCTAACATGAAGATTTTCCCCTTGGTCAGAAAGATATTCCAAGACAAACATCATTGTCTGCTTCAAAACACTCTCGGCGCCCTATTGATTTTGAAGATAGCGAGAAAGAGGAGTCTGAGTATGAAACTGAAGAGGAGGAAGAGGAAGAAGTGAGGTCTCCCCCACGTAGAAGGGATGTGCAGGAGGAGCAGGAATATGAAGAAGAGGAAGAGCGTGATCAGGGCGAGGAGGAAGAGGCATATGAAGAGTCAGAAGAGGAGGCTGAGGTAGGAAACTGATCTTCATTGTCCAGTAAATCCCATCTGAACCTTTTTGATCATGTATTGCGTTTAATAAATATGTAATTGTGAGAAGTTTAAACTTTTACCGGAAAGTTCTCTATATTTTTGAGTGGTATTTCTCAATCTGCTAGTTTGTAATCTGTCATTCCAGAACTGCTGCAATCTTTCCAGACACATAGGCCTTCTCATATAAATCAGCGAGATGGTTCAACCAGATGCATATAGTGTTTGGCTTTGCGTGCCATTTTCCTGGGCAGCCGAGTCAGATGTTTGCTCAGTAAAATATTTTGAGGATAGTTTTATAAACATGTTAATCAGGGTAAGGATTCCTTATAAATGCTGGGGTGGCTTAGCAAGATATTGACCTAATGTTTGCTAGATATGATAATGAGACTTTCAAGGCCACGTGGGCTCCTTGCTGTATCTTGTGCAGTAAATTGGTGGCACTACAAGCTATGGACTGCAATATCTGGATATTTTGTGTTGACCGTGTAGTAATTTTGAGATAAGATTGTCTTAAGTGTGAAACTTGTTATGTCGTATTAAATTAAATATCTAGGAGCGGGACAAAAGCTGCAAAGCTGCCAGCTTGAATTTTGGAAGAGATAATTACCTTATCTACCTTATTCTTCCAATCTTCAAATTTTTAGAAAATACTAATAATTGTGTTAGATTCAGAAATCCATGGTAAGGTAACGTACAATAGACCCTTGTGGTCCGGCCCTTTCCCGGACCCCGCACATAGCGGGAGCTTAGTGCACTTGGCTGCCCTTTTACTAATAATTGTGTTAGATTAACAGCGATCAGTACTTTTAGCTTAAAAGATCACTTATTCATGTGCTTAAAAAGCAATAATTCTTGGTAGAGATTTAGAAGAAATTCTCTCCCGCCTCATTAATTTAACATGTGGATTTTCAATTTGAAGTTTATTTTGCTAATGAACACTAAAAAGTGCGCCATAGAATAATTGTAGCAAACATAACTAAGGGATGGCTTAACAATAGAAGGACTGGAGACCTGGAGGAACAACTTCGGGAACCGAGGTTCGAATCCCCGCAGAGCTGACTCTAGGTGACTCTTCCTATTAGTCTTAGCCTTGGTGTATAGCAGGTACCCGATAGCTTAGTTGAGGCATACACAAGTTGGCTTGGATATTACTCTTACCAACAAAAACAGAAAGAGAAAAGAGTAATCATATCAAGCTTTAATCAAGTGTTTGTATACACACTATGTTCTCCAAGACGCACCGCCTCCCAAAATGGATCTTCTGAGTATATCAATGATTGCGCTGGTATTTATTGTCACTGGATTCCTGTTGGTCAACAAGTGGAAACTTATTTATTGATAGAGCTATATATGGACTAATTCTGATTTTACATGAACTTTGCAAAGTTTGGCTAGTCCCAAACTCAGGGAAAAGAGGATTATGGTAAGTAGATGGCCAGTGTAGGAAAACTTTGGCTATTAGGAATCCTCTTAATAGGGCCTGATTAGACCGAAATGGATATAAAGGATTTATATAGCCGACTCGGAACTAGTTTTGCATTGAGGCTTAATTGATTAAAATTGGTCTGCAAAGTTATTATGGACTATAAACATGCTCTGTTATAGATGCCAGCTGTTCACTGCCTCTTTTAACCATAGAACTTTAATGGAAAAGGGATCAAGTTTTGAAGCAATAGTGCAACTTGATACCGTTAATAGCTGCTGTAGCAAATTTTGTTCGTGGTTATTATTGCATGGAAATGAGGGATATATTACCATGTGGTCTCATGACGAGTTGTTGGATTCGTTAACCCTAGATGTCGCTAGAACGAGAAATTGTATCACGAGATTCAAATGAAGCAACTAAACAAGGCCGGCAATTTATACATCAACATTTTTCATGACAAAGACTTTCTTTTTAAACACTAAAATCTTGGTCAAAGGTCATAATGTTACGTTCGCTCAGAAGAGGACAATGCAAGAAAAATGGGAACAAATTTAAAGATGAGTTGTATCTTCCTAGGCGCTATTCCAATAGCAGAAGAAAATGGTTTTCTAGTGCTTCAGAGTTGAAGTGTCTATGTGGCATTAACAAAATCAAATCAGTTTAATGTATCTAAGATGCCTGAGTTATCGACACAATAAATGTCCTCTTCATTTAGTTTCCTTGAAGGAATGATATGATAGGGGTTTTGATGGAGAAAAAAGAGTTTTCCGTTTTGCAGCAATTTCCTTTTATTGGCAATTGTAGGTAAATTTGTTAGCTAGGGAGGAAGAATATTGGACGATGGATGCAAGCCTTTTCATCACTTATGAGATATGAATATCTCATGAGGTGTTCCTGGTGTTGCAATTTTTTGCCGTTGCTTGTGCACATGCAACGAGGCCTTTATGGACTGTTTCTAAAGCTGTTTGTATTAAATGCGAAGGCAAATATTTCTGGAAAATAATTGGTTTTTAGAGAACTATACGAAATCAGGTATAGTAGCCTCTAGGAAATAGATGGTTTTCCACTCGATGTTTCTAAACCATTCCACTTTTAGATGTCAGCATTACTTATCTTTACTTGTGTGAGTGAGCTTTTGGTGTCACTTCAACCGTCAGACTAGGGCCTAATGCTTGGGTATGAAGCTTTTGAGAAGCTGGATGGCACAATAGTAAATTAGATATATCGGTTCCGTGGAGAAGTTGGTGAAATCAAAGCGAAGTGTAAACCATTGTCAGTGCCGGCAGGTGCAAATATCCATTTTCGAGAAGTTAGTGGAGTCATGTGCAACGGCTAGTTATTTGAGGCGTGGAATATCAATAAATCAACGTAGATTATACCTAATGTAGGAGTTAAAAAATTTACTTGCTCAGGAAAAAATATGACTTAAAACAAATGGGTAAATGAGGTTTCCTACGAGTTGGCTATGTTGATGTCCGGGATAGTTCTGCTCATATTATTTGAGGCAGAATCAAGCTCATCTAATGCGTTCAAATTTGGGGCTGGCTGTAGAATTTTTATTTAGGTAGTTTATTTGGTGTGGTTTTCTATGAAATTGTCTCTAATTTCCTCCTTTTTTAAAAAGTGAAAAATGTATCAAGTTCCATGTACAGGAGAAGTTCTTGAAGTTGAAAGAATGTTTCGGCGTTCTTCAACAATAATGAAGAATTTGGAGAGCTACTAAAAAATCGCCGAAATCCAAATTCTGTGCTCACCTACCAAATATCATCCCAGTTCTTTGTATATACTGCTTGTGGATTGCCACCATCTCTAACTTACCAAATCGTTGCATCGCATTTACCTAATCCAAAGACGGCAATCAGTGGCAGTTTCCTTGTCAGCACATAAATTTGCCCAATCTTCCCCTCTTCCCTCTTTCCAAATAATGTCAGTATGATTAGCGAAGATTTCTGCAACGACCATTGATGGCCATGTGAGAGCCAGAAGACGATGCGTGTTCAGTGTTCCGTGCTCCTATGGTCATGCCGAGGCAGCATCTGCGACATCAAAGGATGAAACAAGGGGGATCTAAGCATAAATCATAATGGAAGAGAAATGGAATCTAATTTCTAATCAAAAGAGATCTTTTCAAAAACAAAATGAAATCAATGAATTTATAAATTGGAAGATGGAAAAACATTTATGGTACTATGTTGTAATATTTTTACTGCCTTTTATATGTTTCACTCTCTTTCTGGGTAGCCTTTGTTTAATTTTCCTTCTGATGTTTGACTCTTCCGAGCATGATAATCATGGTTGTCATGGTTGGTGATCAGTCCTGCTGAGATTCAACAAATGCAATAATCAGGGGAACTCCGGGTAAAGTTTGATTACTCAAGAGGGAAGATTGAAGGAACATAGATTACAGCGAAATCAATCTAATACTTCAACCTTCAGAACCAGAACACCCCCCGTTAATATACCGCCTGTACAAATGTGATGGATCACAGAAATATGCTTTTGGCGGGGACCTTCTAGTTCTCTTTTGGAGTTCCCTATGGTTATAAATCTTGGTTCTGTGCTGATTAACACTGTTTTGTATGCCAAATCCTTAACTAAGGTTTTGATGCCATGCAGTTTGAAAAATTCAATTATCTGAAATTTGATTGTTAAAATCATTTACTTCATATCTCTCACTTTTCTTTCTTGCTTTTGTCAAAACTCACCAGGAGCCAAAGCAAAATGCTAGGGAATCAGCACCAAGTAAGCGGAAAGGGATTGAGTCGGATGAAGAATCTCCTCCAAGGAAGACGACAACTCATCGGAGAATGGCAATTGTTTATGACAGTGAGGAAGACTAAAATGTAATTGCATGGAATCTGAGACAGGTGAGTGTTGGATGTGATTCATTTTAAGCTCCCTGTATGACATGCTACTTCTGTGATAAGATGTCAAGGCTTCTTTTGTGATGGATGTATAACATGCTGAGTTCTGTTTTCATGCCCTTTCCCGGACCCCTGGCATAGCGGGAGCTTAGTGCACCGCGCTGCCTAATATAAATGTCTCTACTCTTGAGAGCATTTTTTGCCCCAATCATCTTTTTTCTTCAGCTCTACTAAATCAGACTTTTATTGCATCCATTGACAGCGTATATGCTGAATGTTCAATTTTTTTTGTTAAAGGATTACTGGAGTTTTATATGTTACCATCTCAAAAAAAAAAAATGATTACTGGAGTTTATGCATAGTTGCTGACGTTTAGCTGTAGCAATTGAACTAGGTCAAGTTTAGGAGTTTTTGGTGATATTTGTAGACTGGTTGCAGTAGATTTTTGCCATTCCAAAGATCGATGGATGATAGAATTGCAAAGTAAAAACTTGGTTGATAACTTGACATTGATAATGTTTTTTGGCTGCATAGTGGTCAAGTAGTTCGGGTGGTTGTAGTAGTAGTAGTAGAAGAAGAATTACCTCACTTAATGAATCATCATATTGGTTCTAGCATAATTCTAGTGGTATATCTGTATTATAATGTCTCTATCTGTAGCTAATATGGTTCTGTACCAGAGTTAAGAACGATGGTGAAATCCTGATGTTTTTGAGTTGTACATATTTTATCCACTTTTAACTAGAGTTCCTTTAAATTTGGGAAAAGGGCCAAAATTATACCTCTACTATTGAAATTAGCCACGTTAATACCCTGTTCTACTTTACAGCTAAAATTGTCCTTACCGTTAACAAAGTATGCAAAATTGTCCCTACTGTTACTAAAGTAGATCAATTTGTACTTAAATCTAACGGATTTTCTACTTGGCAACCGGGACCCCCAAAATAATGTGCCAATTAGTTTTTTTTTTACTCGCCCACCTTTTTAATAACTCGCCCCACTTTATATTAATCCGCCCCAGAAAGTTATCATCCTCGTCCTTTCTATGTAAATAAATTTCTGCATAACCCACCAAAAACTTCCGCTGTAAATTTCTTGTTCTCCCCATTTTTTCATTTTTCAATTTCACATATATCCATATATTGTTTCTATTTGTATCTCGTGCCGGATAATGCCAGATAATTCCGTTATTCAAAAATCTCCAACGGTCAGTTTTCTCATCAGAAACTTTACGGCGGGAAGAAGAGAGTGGTGGAGCAGTGTGGTGGTTGTCATTGCAGAAGTCACCGACAATTGTATCTCCATGTGTGATTGAGAAATACAATATTCTTCTATTTAAAATCAAAGGAAATCACCTAAAAATTACAATCATCGGATTAATTTTCAAAAAACTACACTGATAAAATAAGATATATTTACTCTTCAACAAGTGAACTTTTCCACATATGATTTTATATAATCTATTTTATGTCATAAATTGATCAAAGAAGGTGGTAGACTGGTGAAGCGGTGATTGTTTATTCATATTTCTGATCTTCAACTCTTCACAAGAAGATGGCAAACGGGAAGGGAAGGGTCCAAGAAATGGGCATGGGACAAAAAACTAGGCATGGGTCAAATAAATGAGCACGAGTCTCTTCAATTCGGGTTGGTATTTGCTTAGTTGACACATTAATTGAGGGGTCCTAATGCCACGTAGGAAATCTGTTAGATTTAGGTACAAATTTATCTACTTTAGTAATGGTAGGGACAATTTTGCATACTTTGTTAACGGTAGGGACAATTTTAGCCGTAAAGTAGAAATGGGTATTAACGTGACTAACTTTCGATAGTAGGGGTATAATTTTGGCCTTTTTCCCTTTAAATTTTGAGTGCCAGATTCTCACTATAAGAGAACTACTTCACAGAACTGCACGCGCACCTTGTAAATTTTTCAGATGAAAGTTTGAAATGTATTTGCAACCTTTCTTGATTTGGGTTTGTATTTGCCAGGCAAATTTGCACAGACGATTGCTGCAGATGGAAAGAGGCATCAAGTGCCTGAATGTTGTTCGATTATATACTTCACCAACCTACCTTAGATTTATACTTTCAGATGTCTTTCTTATGCTGAAATTGCTGAAGAGCTGTAGCAGAACTGATGTTACCTCCCCCCCCCCCCATATGTTTGGAATAGTTTTTTAAGATGGATATAACCCGGTTTCTTATCAGCTACCTATTAATAGATGAAGCTTGAAACTTAGAAGCTTGCTGTTTGTCTTTTCTTACATGTTGCAGTTTTATTACCTGGTTGGATTCAGGAGTTACGCATTAACCATACAAAGAGGCAAGGTGAGGAGCATGATCACCTGCTTCCTTCAGTTTCTGTTCTTTTAGTTTGCCTTCCTAAAAAGAGTCTCCTTAAAATATAATGTGAAATTGCTTCACTAAAACCTGGTAAGCTTGATTTCATTCTGGTCTCAAATAACGAACATAGCAGCTTGAGCTTCTGTAATCTGGGATGATTGAGGTTTTGCATGTGTCTGTAGACTCCAGGGGCATCTTCTCTTTGGGATCAAAATCAGTTTTTCACTGCGAGTAGTTATCTAGAGTGGTTAAAGTAAAAGGTAGACGAGGGTGACATGTTGATGAGGACACACATTACTTATTCGCTAATATACCTTGTAATCCCTTTTTTAGCAGCTATAGGAAACGTTATCATTCTGCTGATCTTGCTAAGGGAGGATGTGAAAGTACCAAGAGAAAAAGAGGAGGGGGGGGGGGGAGATGTCAATTGTATATTTTTTAGCTTAATCTCTATTAGTTGATTGGTTTTCAATTAGTCGATTAATGCAATAACTTAACAATTATAATAGCAGAATATAAAACATAGAAATTAAGTGCAGGAATTAAAGACATTGTAATTTTATACTGGTTCGGATTTAATGTGAATCCTAGTCCTGTTTTCTTGGGTTGCAAGAGAGTTTTTTTTAGTAAATGTGTTTCTTCGAGAACAATGGAAATGACGTGATAGCTTAGTTCCTATAACACTCGTCTCTTTTGATACAATGCCTCACTAGTGATATACTCTTTTTTTTCTCTGACTTGTTGCACAACAGGTCTCAAAGAACTACATGTAATGTTTGTTTGTAGTAGAATAAAGAGAGAATTTTGCTTTCATCAGAGTATATTTTTTTAAGGTCGATTGTTGAGTATAAATACTTTGGTGAAGTCCTTTTGCTGACGAGATTTGACAACCCAAGAGATTTGATCATTGGAATGATTCCTTCCAAGAATAAGATTGCTAACAATTGCTTTTCCCTAGATGAGAGGAGATTGATCGCCTTTCTTCTACGGTAATTGATGCTGAGGGTTTACTCCTTAATTGTTGGTCCTTTCATAATTTGCAGCTCTTGATCCCTTTCCTTCTCCAGCTGTTGATGATGAGAGTTTACTCCTTTATTGTTGGTCTTTCCACAATTGGCAGATCAACTAATCTTCTTATGGAATCCGGATTGAATGTGCTGGCCTTGATTGTTGCCTTAAGTTTAGGCTTGCAAAGATTCTTTCCATCACAACTATCCACGATCTTTGCTGATTGATTTCTTTCCTTAAGCATCCAGATTGGCATCATCAATCTCGAACTAGCTCCTTGATTCCTTGGTTTCTCTTATTGATTTCCTGCACATATATTTTATTTGTATCATTAAAATTAGATCTAACAATCTTTCCCTTTTTGATGATGTCAAAATAATATATATGTATAAACAGTAGTTGACTTCCCTGTGTTTTACTCCCCCTCAATGTATGCAATTGAGGGTTATGGCATTCCCCCTCAGTTCATGCAATTGACTAGTCCATGGTTAAAATCGACTCTTTTCACGGAGGATGCTACTTGGGCCACAGTCAACTATACCTGAACAAATATAATATATACTTTTCTCCCCCTTTTGACATTAGCAAAGAGGGAACAGACCAAGAACTAAACAGAATATATAGCATTAAAGTTCAATCACAAGCACCTAAAGCAAAATAAAACAAAAAATGTTCAATGGCTGAGATAACAGCCCAGAAAAAACAGTAGAACAAGAGAAAATGTCTTAATCAACCACATTAGCAAAGCAAGAAATAAGTAAGAGTGTTGCAGATGGCCTCCTTCAATTGTTCAAAGCTTGCGTTTGCTGAGATGCTCACTCCATCCAACCTGTCATGAATTTCCCTGATAGCTTTGACATCATTCTCCCTAGCTCTAAGAACAACAACTCTTATCTTTGACACATCAAACCCTGTTTCCTTGGAAATGGCATGAATGTCACCAGCAGTAGACTGAGTGGCTGTGAGGAGATTTTTGATTTCAAAGAGTTGAGTGTTAATGGCACGAAGCTTTTCATCAAGACCGGGATAACCAGGGCTGGGTTGAGAGGCAGGGGATTTATGGTTGGGGTTCTATTGGAGCATGCTTATCTTCTCCTTCATGCTTTTTAACCTAGGAGCCATTCACACTTACATACCCCATACTAGCAAAAGCTCTAGAGTTGTAGGATTTTGAGATAGTGATAAAGGTATAATTGGACAGGGAAATTTGATGGGATTCCAGAATATGAGTGATGGCCATGCTATAGGGTAGACTTGTGGGATTTTCAACACTTCCAATCATGAAATTGATAACCCAGGAGGATAGCTTGACTTTGAATTTGGTCACAAGGCACTATACTAAGAAAATGTCCCTTTGAGAGAAGGTTGAAAAAGAACAAGTGCGGGGAAGCATAGTAGTTGCCACAATGTGAGCCAGGACACGAGTTTCAAAATTGACTCACTAAGACCTAACTGGTTTGGAAAAGAGTCAAAGGGACACTCAGAATTACACTATTTAGCTTGGTCAAAGGAAATTTCAAAATCATCGGGCCATGTATTTTTGAAAAGCATAGGAAAACCTAAACATCGACACTAAAAAGTAAATCAAACAGGGTACAATCAAGAACAATGCGCTAATACTAAGGATTCCAACTTGTCATGCTTACTGGAGTGGAGATTAGCATAAAACATTTTTACCAGGGGGTTCATAGACCTTAGGCGGAGGGACAAAGAGAAACTTAGACCAGACCCTTGATGAACAAAAAGGTTTTTGATCTTACAATTTAAGGCTTCCATGTCGTCGAGGTCGACTAGCCTTCTATGAGCAATAGGCTTGTCTTTCAGAGCAATGAAGAAATCCTTATTTGGAGAATCCCAGAAATTTAGGTCGGATTCTCGAGAGTTAGAGAGATCAAACATTGATTTCTTTGGGGTAGAGGGGGGGGGGGTCTTCCATAGGGCGTTTACCTAAGACTTTTTATCCTAAGGTTTGAGAGTGATCAGACAAATCAACCTGCAAAGAGGAGAAACCCTCAAAGTGGTCGAACCCTGGGTCTACCTATTCTGGAGGCATAGAAGGGGGTTTTATTTTGGAGCGGGTACTTTTTCTGGTGGATGCGGAGGGATTTCTGGGTTGTTTGGCCATTGAAGGAATGTGGTTTGGTTGGAGCTTTGGAGAAGGTTTTTCTAGAGTACAGGGATGAAAGTGATTGAAAGAGGTTCTCCGCCTTAAGAAGAGAACCTACTGACGGTTGAGACCGGAAAAGGAAAAAGGTGTCAGTTGAAGGGATGCGATGATTGGCTTTCCAACTTTGAACGATGAACTAATGTGAAAGAAGACGAAAAGAGAGGCGTAATTAATTCATGAGTAAAGTACAATCATTACACCTACAAGAAAACACTACAGTACACATAGGTCCTATAGGTTATTAGTTAAGCAAGTAATGCCTTGTAGTTTCCTTAAGGCACAAAATCGATCCTATAATATAGGCTTAGTAAAAATATATGCTAACTGATCGGTAGTTATAACAAAATATATTCCCATGCCTCCCTTAAGAAAATGATTTCTAATAAAGTGATACTTGATATCTACATGCTTTGCGGTAGAATGATGCACAAGATTTTGCGAAAGACAAATAACACTAGAATTATCACAAAAAATTTATACATGTTTAAATGAAAGTTCATAGTCACCCAGTTGATGAGACATCCACAGTAATTGTGCATAACACTGTCCAATAGCAATGTATTCAGCTTCAGTGGTGTCACACCTCCTTTTTGCGCGCACCCACGAGGGCGCGATGGAGTTTTTCCAATTAAAGGACAATCGAAACAGGATTTTATTTTAATTCAGAGTCGCCACTTGGGAGATTTATGGTGTCCCAAGTCACCGGTTGAATCCCGAATCGAGGAAAAGAATGACCCAATTTAATAATCCGCGAACCAGAAATCCAGATAAGGAATTCTTTTAACCCGGGAGAAGGTGTTAGGCATTCCCGAATTCCGTGGTTCTAGCACGGTCGCTCAATTGCAATTTTTGTTTTTATCTGATTTCTTTGTATATTTTTTAATTATGTGCTTTTATATTCCGCTTTTTAATTTTAGAAGAATTGCGACGTCGCGAAAACACATTGCGAGTCACACCGCAACCAGTACACTTGTGACTTAAATGCGTTTCAGTTTCGCCGAGAATAAGATTTGGGTCACATAAATGCGTACCCATATTTAGGAAAGTAATTTTATTAAAGTCGTGCCTAAAAATTCTCCGTCTTTGTTAACTTTGGGAAAGACCGTGTAATTCACTAAACGGTCCTTCCGAATCTAAGTATAGTAATTAATTGAGGGCCCCGTGTGTTTTATTTTCTAATGAGGCTCGTCTCATTATTTTATTTAAGGTCAAACCTAACATGACTATGTCTTTTTATTTGATTGGTCTCTAATAATAAACAAAGGTCCTAATTAAATGATATTTTTAAACTATACATTAAAACCTTCAAATCAAGTTTATATCAACGAATTTATAGATCAATTTAGGCAAAATACCTTAGTACCCCCCTAAACTATTTGAGAATTATTACTTTCCTCCCTAAACTATCTCTGGTTCCAATTACCCCCCTCAACTTGGCCTTTTGAGAATAATTACCCCCCTAAATGCTTATGTGGCAAAAAGTGTGGGTACACTCACCTGCCATGTGGATTTTTCTGTCTATGTGGCATTTTCGTGAAAAATAAAAAAGATTTTTTTATATTTTTAAGAATATTATTTTTTAAATAATCTTTTTCGAATACAATTTATAATAAAATTTGGATAGAACGACATTAGTTAGGCTAAATATTTTTATTTGTTCAAAAATAATAAAATTTTAGTTAATCTTTTTTTGAATTTGACCTGAAAATAAAGATTTATACAATTAAAATAAAGAGTCAATGCATCTAAAAATTTATAAAATATAGTTTGAAATTAATTATTTTGGCTATAATTTTTTATATATCTCTAAATTACAGTGCTCCAATTTTGTTTTACGGATTTTACCTAAAAAAAAGTAAAAATACACAGTTGAAATAAATAGTCATTGCATCGCAAAAGAATAAATAAAAAGAGTATACAATTACAAGAAATTACAAGTGCAATTGTACACTCTTTTTATTTCTTCTTTGATTCAATGATTATTTATTTCAACTATGTATTTTTTATAACTTTTTAGATGTCTTGTGTCACGACCCTAGTTCACCAATCGTGAACATGTCATGACTGTGAGCACGTGATTTCTGCCCTACATGAGAATTACTCCCAAAAATTCAAAATAAAAGAGTTTTGCATTGTTCGCGATATTTGTGAATTTTTATATTTTTCTCTTATTGTTCGCATATTTGTGTGTCCGTGTTTACTTGTTTAATTAATGAAAAGGTACAAAATATGTCACATTTGCATTTAAGACCCATTACAGTAATCAATTTTATTTTTACAAAAATAGAAAAATCACAAAAATATGTACTTTCGTATTTTTATTTAATGTCCAAATTGGGCAATTTTATTTTTTACTGTTAGTTGATTATATGTGATAATTATTATTAGAAGTTAACTAGTACTTTTATAAGTTAATTCAATTCTATAAGATCATTTAGAATTTTAGGATTTAATTTTATTTTAAGAAAGCAAAAGAAAAGAAGCAAAATAGAAAGAAAATGAAGCTAAAAATCGGATTGGGCCATGGGAGAAATTAAAATCGAGCCCAACACAAAAATGCCCAAAGTCCAAGTCCCATACCCGGAAATCCATCCCTCAGCCCGTTACCCCTCCAAACGACCCCGTTTTAATAGATTCCACTCGATCTCAGCCGTTGATTGTTATAATCCAACGGCTGAGATTAAATGGTGATTTTAATACACAAAAACCCCCCCCAAACCTCTAACCCGTTCCCAGTCCTCAGACGCCCCCCACCACCCCTCATCTCTCTCATTCTCATCTCCATCAGAGATGAGGATAAACCCTAGCCGCCGCCCACTTTTTCTCTTGCCTGAAACCCGGCGGCAACAACGCCGCCGGCCACCAACTTTACACCACATAATCGCCTCAACACCCCCAATCCAAACCTACACACCATTTGCTTCGAATCGATCCGGAGTTTCTCGAATCTTCATTTGAAGATTCGAGTTAAACTCGAACCAACGCCGTTGGACTCCAAATTGGTACCCATCGTTACCCAGACCTTCCTCATAACCAAACCAAGCTTGGTTTGGTTCGAATCCAACCAAAAAACTCAAAAGCCCAAATCCGAGCCCCAAGAACCCTAGAATTCCAAAATGAGGGATTTTGTTCGATTTTAAAGTAATTGGAGTCAATAGACTTTAATTGGAGTGTTTTTCATTTGAAAAACACTTCAATTAAAGTCCGTTTACTTCAAAAGGTGAAAAACTCGAAGCCTTCGGAACCGGGTCTATTTGATTTCAATTTCTTTTTGAGGTAATGTTCTTCTTTCTGTTTAATTCAATTCGTTTTGTATTTGTTTAAGTCTTAGATTGATTGGATTCTTCTCAATTATCTTTGGCCATCTCTATTCCGTTTTCTTTCTTCTCCAAGACCTCTTTGTTTGGTCAATTGCTTTTCTGTATTGCTTATTTGAATATGTTAAGTTATAGGATACGAACTCGCGTCGATTAGCGTCGTCGAACACCTAGTTTCAATTTTGCCGAGATTGTAGAATCACTGTTTTATCGGCTAAATTGTTATCAATGATACGTGTTATAGTTAATTGAATGTCGTCATTTGATCTCGTAGAATTTGTTTGTGTGAAATCCCGGGCAGTGGCTTGTTTTGGCTGAATTGAACTTTTATGCTTGTTGTTAGGATCTGTGTATTGAAACTGGTGGTGGTTTGTTATAGCTGATAGAAGCTTAGGAAATCCATAGTGAATGCACATGCTTAGGGACAGTGGAACCTGCTAGACAGCAGGTATCCACCTAGGCTTTACACTTAAGGAGTTTTTAATAGAAAAGCCCCATACCCAGACATATGGTAGTGTTAAAAAACCAGTGTCAGGGCTAGGCAGAGAAGGGAATATCATGGGCTGGCAGAGCAGGGATGGGCAGGGTTTTTGAATGAATTTCTGCCAGGCTTTGGCTTTTAGAGATAGGGGTCCTTTTGGTTATAAATAGGGGACACACAGTAGGAGATTCGAAGATAGAGACCGAGATAATTGAAAAACATATAGTCATTCACACATACAGAAACCTTAGAAATTAGACAGTGGGAGTTTGGATTCTTCTTGGTTTGCCATTGGACCTTTGATCACTGTTTCATTAGACTGGTTTTAAGTTCACAGAGATTTCTTCACATAGATTCTGGGGGTCGTTTGTTCTGTTTGGCTAGAGCTGTTTGTCACTGTTTGGTTGAGGTCCTTGGCCACTGGTTTGCTGAGAGATTGCCACTGGTTTGATTGTGTTTGGTTTGCTAGGTGACTGTTGTTTGGCCACTGTTAGTGCTGCATCTTAGCCACTGCTGTGGTCTGTTTTTGCTTGCTGTTTGGGTGTCAAAGTTTAGCTACTGGTTCACTGATTGGTGGAGTTTTGACTACCTTTGGCTCGTGTGTTACTGAGTGTTATAGCTGGTTCACTGAATGTGGTAGCACCTGATTGTTTCTGGGTCATTGGTTGCTGAGTATTGTATCTGGTTCATTGAGTGTGTTGGTTTTGTTACTGCTGGTCTGCTGAGGTTGCTGTTGGCTGGCTTGTTGTTACTGTCCTGCCTTGTTGCGGTTGTTATTGTTGTCTTCTGTTGCTGCCACTGATTTATCTTCATTGTGACTTCCAGGTACACATTTCGAATCTATGACTTGATGTAATTTCAAAGCTGAAAGATGATATCCTGTTTGTCTGCATCCTGGAAGTTATATTAACTTAGCTTGTACTGGATTATAAGCTTAGATGTAATCTGGAAATTTACGTAATGTATTTCGATTGTTTGTGCAACTTTGTTATGATTTGTATAAATTTAAACTATGAATTGTAAATTTGAAATAGCTTGGAAATGGTATTTGATAGTTTAGCATATTGATTGAACTGTGATTGGATCGGAAATTTAATAATCGAATTGGAATAGCTTGAAGCTGTTAGAATCTGTTATTAACTTTACAATGGATAGTTAGACTATAGAACTCCTTGAACAATTAGAAGTAATAATATTAGCTTTATTTGATTTGTAGTTGAACAATAAAAGAATTTTTCTGCTTTTTCACGCGGGCCTATAAATGGATATAGCTTGTATTCAGAAGACTGTTTTGCGTTAAAAATGAAGTTTCAGCATCATTAATAATTAGGCCAATATTATAATTGGTAACATGTCATTAATAAATTACGTTAAGTCACGTTAATCCTTCATTTTTTGTTAACTAGCTTTAAGTAACCCGTCTTACTCTCATTTATGATTAGAAATGAAACATGTAGAAATTATAGTTGCGTTAGGATTGCCCTTTAAAATGAGATGAGCCTCGCCAAACAAAACTACCTAAATTGCGGGGCCCTCAAATAACTGTCATGAGAACATAGATTTGGAAGGACCGTTTAGCAAATTTTACGGTCTTTCCCAAAGTTAACAACACGATAGACTCTTTAGGCACGATTTGTAAATAAATCACTTCCCTAAATACGGGTGCGCATTTATGTGACCCAAATCTTACTCTCGGCGAAATTGAAATACATTAAAGTCACAGGCGTACTGGTTGCGGTGTGACCCGGAATGCATTTTCGTGACGGCGCAATTTTCTTAAAATTAAAAGCGGAACATTAAAAGCACATAGTAAAAATATATAAAAGAGTCAGATAGAAACAAAAATTGCAATTGAGCGACCGTGTTAAAACCACGGAATCCGGGAGTGCCTAACACCTTCTCCCGGGTTAACAGAATTCCTTATCCAGGTTTCTAGTTTCGCGGACTGTATTACAGAGTCATAAATTTCCTCGGTTCGGGATTAAACAGGTGACTTGGGACACCATTATTTTCCCAAGTGGCGACTTCTGAATTAAATAAATTAATCCCGTCTCGATTGTCCTTTAATTGGAAAAACTCCCTCGCGTTCCCACGGGTGCATAAAAAGGAGGTGTGATAGCTCTGGCGACTCTGCTGGGGATGGGTTACCTCGAACCTCGGTTCGGGGTCTAAGAACTCGAGCTCATTTAAATTGTTATTTTGTCTATATCTGATTTTACTACATATTTGATTAATGTGCTACATGTCTACCGCTTTGATATTAGTTGCACTGTATATACAAACTGCTATATGTTTACCGCTTTGATATTGCGTGAACTGTATATAAAACTGTGCCGAAAACCCGTCTCTTCTTACCCCGGGGATGTGCTTACTGGTTGAGACTCCCCTTTCTGTTAGTGTCAATACCAAAATAAGAAAAGAGGCAGGATAAGTTACAAAGCCGGACGATCCCGCGGGTCCCCGGTACGTAGCTCCCTCCTCAAATCCGAGTTGTCTGCTCGGGTACACGGTCTTGTACCATTGAAAAGCATCAGGATATTGAGCCTAGATTCAGGACGTTTATTTGCATCATCTCTGACTTAGGGGACTCAACACAGGGGTTGGGTCCGTCTAGGACAGGCAACCTGAAATGAAAGACCATCTCGCCATATCATATTTGTTGTGAGCATTTATTTAGACTGGCATGCTGACCGGGTTCTTTTAAATACCGAAGAAAAACGAAAAAAAAAACACAAAAGGAAACAGTATGGGGAAGTAAATATTTTTTTTAGAAAAATACAAAAATGTGCTTTACCGACAAGTCAATAAATTTAGTTTGCCAATAAAAGACGACAGAAGGTTGACTTTGCCAACAAAATGGTTTCTTGACAAAATGTGTTTTCTTTGACAGTCAATAAAAGAAAAATAGTTGTTTTGACGGACCGAACTACGCGAGTTTGATTCTCACCGGGTGTGAGATACGTAGGCAACCTTTTACGGGTCCAACTCCCATATATTTCAAAATAAGTTTTAATGACGGAACGCCAAGATATTTAATTTTGCCTTAACGACCACCTGTTTTGACCAGTCAATTCTTGTGGCCCGTTTCGTTTTTCAGAAAAAGATAGTTTTGGGGCAAATAAAAATTTCGCTTTCATCTAAAAATTACCTTAAATAAATGTGCAGAATGAGCACGAGTCAGAATACAACCGAAGCTATCATAAACAAGGTCCCCTTAAGTTTGCATAGGTGGTGGAGCGACTTGGGCGAGCAAGGACAAGATGCCGTTAAGCTGTACTTGGGAGATCTAGTGGGGCTGCTAAATATTCCCCCGAGAGGAGACATCATACGAGCCTTGATCTCATTCTGGGATCCGGCACACAATGTGTTCCACTTTTCGGACTTTGAACTCACACCAACACTGGAAGAATTAGCCGGATATGTCGGAAGACCAAAAGTCCCTATGAGGGAACAATACCTCATTGCACCAAGGGTAGTGACAATACATCGGTTTTTGGATACGGTAAAGATCCGCAGAACTGTACACAACCCAGACTTATCAGAAGGGTTCTGCACTTTGGCATTTCTATATGACAAATATGGTCATTATGGGGGCTTCAACAAACACAAAAGCAAAATCTGCAGCGGAGACAACCAATTAAAATGGGAGGAGCATAGACGCATCGCCTTCATGATAGCTTTCCTAGGTTCATTGATATTTCCTAGAAAAGATGGGAATATCAACATACAAGTGGCAGGGGTCGTCAGCACTTTGATGAAACAGAACAACAATACTTTGGCTCCCATGATAATATCGGATATCTCTCGTGCACTCACTATCTGCAAAGCTGGAGGGACTTTCTTTGAAGCTTGCAATGTATTGCTCCAAATGTGGATGATCGATCACTTATGTCGTCATCCGCAGTTTATGAGGTATAATTCCCCGAAGAAAACTTGCATAGAAGAATTTCCTACGAGGGTCGAGGGACATGATTTGCCGGAGGGGATTAGCGGATGGATACGATTTTTGCGTTTGATTACAGCCAGCAGGATAGAATGGACGTTTGGTTGGCTACCCGTGGAAGAAGTCATATATGCATCAGCCACGGAATCATATTTATTGCTAATGGGCCTCACCAGCATCCAGCCCTACGCACCAGGTCGAGTATTGAGACAGTTGGGACGATGCCAAATAATCCCAAAAGAAGAAGACCTCAGCCCACATGTGGTCGAAATTGGACCAGGAGGACAGTTCCCCGAAGCGTTGGTCCGAAAGATTTGGAGTGAATGTCAGACATTGAAGAAAGACACTCGGGTGCGAGATCGAGCCCGGGGTGAAGTATCATCGGAATACCCTGCATGGTATAGTAGAGATCTGGAGCATCAAAGGCCCACAAAAAGGCCTCACCTCAGGGAGTTTGCCGGAGCGTCACAAGAACAATGGGACTGGTTGGCCAGAGAAGAAGCTTATAGAACAAAGATCAGCAGGATAGAGCAACGGGCCCAAGAGCTCCAATTTGAAATGGATGTGCAAGCCGCCGCCAACGAAGGAGATAAAAAGAAGTTGGCACAAGAAAATGACTTTTTGAGAGCTCAAATCCAAGCAAATGAAAAGGGATGCTGACAGACAGTTGAGGAGTCGAGCGGACGAAAAATTGATAAAGGGTTTGAGAAGCCAAGTTGCCGATGTACAAAGAGAATTGGAAGAGTCAAAAGCCCAAACAATGAGGATCCGTGCTAGCTGGAAAAAGGAGGCACATCAACGCGCACTTCACCTACAACGGGTGGAAGAAGATTACACTGAGACCATCACTAGTCTAAGGAAGGCAAACGTTATCCTCAGGGAGCGGGTTTTCAAACAAGCCCGAGATGCTAGAACGGACCTCGACCGTTGTCACAATTTGATGGCTCGACTGCAAGAATAAATAGACAGGCTCCTAGACCAAGTCACCAACAACGCTCAAAGATTGGGGGCGAAAAACCAGCAGATAGAGCGGCTACTCAGAGAAAGGGACATGATCAAGGACAGAATTGGAGAAATCGGGCACTATGTCACCATGAAGTGCCTAGCTTGTGAACAAATGACCCGCACCGACCTTTTTGCTTCAATTATGGGCTATGTTCATCGGATCATGGAAGAGTTAAGGGGACTACACAAGGACCTCACACCCAGGCCCGCGGCAAGGCCGAATGATGCCTCGCGGGCCCCCAGGAATTTTAGAGCATTAGACTTTTGATTAAAAATGTATTTTGAAATATTGGGTCAAGCCAGTTGGCATGTTATTTTACGTTTTCGAGTCAAGCATTCCTTTTATGTTGTAAGACTTGTTTTGTAACTTTAAGGTTTTATTTGATATAAAAGCTACTGAATTTTGCCACAATCTTGTTACCAGAACTACGCTCGGTCTGATTCACGCAAGAACGTGATACGTAGGCAATCCACATAAGATTCGACCACCACTAAAAAGAAAGGAAAAGAATCCAAAGGTTAAATAACAATAAGGCTTTCAAAGATAGTCGAAAAAGAAAAAAAGAAGAAAAAGAAAAAGAAAAAGAAAAAGAAGGGCCGGAATGACGCGTGTTAAGAGTACATGTAGAAAGGGTTATTTGGTTAGGTGCATTGCATCCAACGTGCTATAACATATCTGTCAAACTCGGTAAACTGACAAGTTTGTTGCATTTCCAGAAAAGTTTAGCAGTTGGTTTGACAGAATATACTGGCCAGCCATCATTACCGTACTAGATCCAAAGGACCGATTACGGTAAGCATGTCTAGTTCTGGTAAGAGTCTCGAGGAAGAAAAATCAGAGTTACAAATCATGAAAGAAGAGGTAGACCGGTTGAAACAACAGATAACAGAGATGCACCTGGCCTGGGCCAGGGAACAGTCTTCACCAAACCGCCCTACTCTCGCCTCAGCTTCGGAACATCCGCCCATCGATCCTTCGACAAGCGCCCCGATCTATCCATACTTTCAGGGGGAAAACCCATATGCCACCCACATTCTACCAGCCAAACCAAATCCTCCTCCCGCCACCCCTGTTTTTGTGGCACCTCCACCTGCTCCTCTGCAAAGGCCGGCCAGCGAGCCGCATGTTCAGATCCATGACAACTCTTACTATCCTCCAGAGCCCACTTTTAGGGCTCCTGAACCGCAATCACATACCCCTCACTGGGATAATCCGGCAGAACCGGAAAAGTACTTCCAAAGTTCGGAACATGAGGAAGTTATCAGAAAAGTTAAAAGCCTGGAGCAGTCCTTCAGGAACATGCACGGTTTGGGTAACCAGGTCAGTGTCGCTTACAAGGATCCGTGCCCGTTCCCCGACGTCCAATTACCGGCCGGGTTCAAAATGCCCAAGTTTGACCTATACGAAGGGCACGGTGATCCTGTAGCCCACCTCCGAGGGTTTTGTAGTAAAATGCGAGGAGCCGGAGGACGGGACGAGATTATGATAGCTTACTTCGGTCAGAGTCTGGGAGGATCTGCGCTGGAGTGGTACACTAGACAGGACCCCGGTAGATGGTTTACGTGGGATGACTTGGCTCAAGCTTTTATCGGGCAGTTCCAGTACAATCTTGAAATAATCCCCGACCGCCTATCATTGCTAAAACTAGAGAAGAAACCCGCTGAAAGTTTCAGGGAATTTGGTTTCCGATGGAGGGAACAGGCGGCCAGGGTGGATCCACCGATGAGAGAGAGCGAGATGGTGGATTACTTCTTGCAGACATTAGAGCCCACCTACTTCGGACATCTGGTAACGTCCGTAGGTAAATCATTCACCGAGGTGATAAAAATGGGGGTATGATCGAGGAAGGTTTGAAGGCCAACAAGATCATGAGTTACTCAGCATTGAAAGCCACCACTCAGGCTATCCAAAGTGGTACTGGAGGAGTACTTGGGAAAAAGAGGAGAGAGGAAGTCGCGGCAGTCGAGTCCGGGGCATGGTTCAGAAATAGAGGCCCTGCACCCCAATATAGCCCGCCCCAGCCTCACCACCAAAATTACTCCCACAATCCATATAACCACCCGCAACATTACTATCCCGCACCTGATCCCCATTTTACTGTCCACCACGCACAGTCCTATCCTGCACCTCCCGTCCATGCACCGTGGCGTGCGCCAAACCCGCAGAACAATTATCCACCCCCAAGAGCTTACAGGAACCCCTCGAGCGCAAGTTTTCGTCCGAATCAGGCATTCAGAGGCGACAGGGCGCCGAGGCCAAAGACTTTCACTCCCTTGGGAGAGTCTTACACCAGTCTGTTCCACCGGTTGAAGCAAGTAGGGTTGCTAAATCCGGTTGAAGCTAAGCTGCCGAACCCTCTTCCAAAGAACCCGGACCATTCAGTAAATTGTGCATACTGCTCAGGATGCCCAGGACACGACACGGAAAAATGTTGGAGGTTGAAAACGGCCATTCGGGAGCTCATCGACACTCGCAGGATTGAGGTCCAGACTCCAACAGAGCCCAACATCAACCAGAACCCGCTTCCAACTCATCATGAGACCAACATGATCGAGTTGGTTCGGGTGGAAGAAGGAAAGTAGAAAGCCTCTCAGATGGTAATGATGATCAAATCTGGCGGGGTAGGAATGAGAAAGGGGCCGAGCTTTGATGAGCCATCCATTTGCAAGAAGGACGTACCGGGAGGGTTAGAAGCGGAAAAAGGAAGTGTGAACGAAGTACCGGTGAGCCCGAGGAAA
>JASVEL010006402.1:0-37091 GCA_032618575.1 Nicotiana noctiflora
TCCCAGCTATTTCCCGTCACTTTCTCACTCTAGAGCTCAACAATGGAGGGTTTTGCAAATGAACCCGTATGTGAAATGTTTCTGGTTTTAATTCACTGCCTGGGTCGATTGCTCTACGCGTTCGCGACACGCCTCACGCGAACGCGATGCTCTGCTCCGCCCTCCTATCGCGAACGTGACACCCAGTCACGCGTTCGCGAAGCACATATTTCCAACCACCCGGATTTTCTTCTACGCGTCCGCGTCTTCACTCACGCGAACGCGATGACCAACCCTTCTCACCTACGCGAACGCGTTCCAACTCCACGCGAACGCGAAGCCTCCGATCCCGACCCTACGCGTTCGCGTCTAGACCATCGCGAACGCGATGTATACCCTTGCTGACCTTCGCGGACGCGTGCCCTTCATCGCGAACGCGATGAAGGATTTCCTTCTGCAGACACAACAACAATTCAACTGTTGTCTAAGGCCAAAAATGGTCCGTTTGGACCCTCGAATTCATCCCGAGGCCCCCGGGACCCCAACGAAAACCACTAACATACTCCATAACACAATTCAAACTTGTTCAAATCATAAAAACACCATCCTAAACATCAAAATCACCAATTACGCACGGATTCAAGCCTAAGTGTCTTCAAAACTCCCGAAATCGACATTCGATCAAAAACCCGACCAAACGACCTCCGAATGACCTGAAATTTTGCAGGCACATCCAAAATCACCTAATGGAGCTACTGCAACTGTCGGAATTCCATTCCGACTCCCGGATCAAAATCTCACCTATCGATCGGATTTCACCAAAATTCAACCTTAGCCAATTCAAGCCTATTTCTACACCGGATCTCCAAATTCAATTCCGATTGCTCTCCTAGCTCACAAATGATCTCCCGGAGCTGACCGAATCATCAGAATTCGATTCCGAGCTCTCTAACTAAATAGTCAACTCCGGGTTGACTTTCCTTATTCAAGTTTCCTCCAAAAAGGCTATATGCCTCATTTTCAATCCAGTTCACTCCTAACTCCCCCGATAGACTCTAACACTGATATAAAAGCATGAATTATGTAATTACAACATAACGGGGTGGTAATTCCCGTGACGACGGGCCGGGTCGTCACATTCTCCCTCTCTTAAGCAAACGCTCGTCCTCGAGCGGGTCAAGAAACATACCTGAAGTCTCAAACAAGTGAGGATATCTGCTCCGCATCTCCCGCTCGACCTCCCAAGTAGCCTCCTCCACGGGCCGACCTCTCCACTGCACCTTAACTGCTACAATCTCCTTCGACCTCAATTTTCTTACCTGGCGACCCAAAATAGCATTAGGCTCCACATCATATGATAGATCACTATCAAGCTGAATGGTACTGAAGTCTAATACATGAGACGGATCCTCGATGTTCTTTCGGAGCATAGACACATGGAATACTTGATGAGCGCTGGATAAGCTGGGTGGCAAGCCTAACTCATATGCCACCTCTCCAACTCTCCTGAGTATCTCAAAAGGACCAATGTACCTGGGACTCAACTTCCCTTTCTTCCCGAACCTCATGACACCCTTCATGGGTGAAACCTTCAACAATACTCTATCACCAACCATGAAAGACAACTCTCGAACCCTACGGTCTGCATAACTCTTCTGGCGAGACTGTGCTGTGCGAAGCCTCTCCTGGATCAACTTTGCTCTATCCAGAGCATCCTGAACTAACTCAGTCCCTATCAATCTATCCTCACCAAGCTCAAACCATCCGACGGGAGATCTACACCGTCTGCCATACAATGCCTCGTACGGGGCCATCTGAATACTCGACTGGTAGCTGTTGTTGTAGGCAAACTCAGCAAGTGGCAAAAACTCATCCCATAAACCACCAAAGTCAATCACACATGCCCGCAATATATCCTCCAAGATCTGAATAGTGCGCTCAGACTGTCCGTCTGTCTGGGGGTGAAATGCGGTGCTCAACTCAACCCGCGTACCCATCTCCCGCTGAAATGCTCTCCAAAACTGAGAAGTGAACTGAGTGCCTCTATCAGATATAATAGACACTGGGACCCCATGCAACCTGACAATCTCCCGAATAAAGATCCATGCCAACCGCTCCGATGAGTAAGTAGTACTAACTGGGATGAAATGTGCGGACTTAGTCGGCCGATCAACAATCACCCATACAGAATCAAACTTCCTCGCTGTCCGAGGTAGCCCAGTAACAAAATCCATGGTGATCCTCTCCCATTTCCACTCGGGAATAACCATACGCTGAAGAACACCGCCCGGTCTCTGATGCTCATACTTGACCTGCTGGCAATTGAGGCACTTAGCTACATGCCTAACAATATCCATCTTCATTCTCCTCCACCGGTAGTGCTGTCTCAAGTCTTGGTACATCTTTGCGGCACCTGGGTGAATAGAGTACCGCGAACCGTGTGCCTCCTCAAGTATCAACTCCCGCAAACCATCAACATTGGGCACGCATATACGGCCCTGCATCCTCAGAACACCATCACTGTCGATAGTCACACCTCTAGCATCATTATGCTGCACTCTATCCTTAAGGACAAGCAAATGTGGGTCATCATACTGTTGCTCCCTGATGCGATCATATAAGGAAGATCGAGAAACAACACAAGCCAACACCCGACTCGGCTCCGAAATATCTAATCTCACTAGCCGATTGGCTAGGGCCCGAACATCATAAGCAAATGGCCTCTCCCCAACTGGGATGAAAGCTAAGCTGCCCATGCTAACCGCCTTCCGACTCAAGGCATCGGCCACCACATTGGCCTTCCCTGGATGATACAAAATAGTGATATCATAGTCCTTAAGCAACTCCAACCACCTCCGCTGTCTCAAATTAAGGTCCTTCTGTCCGAATAAGTGCTGAAGGCTGCGATGATCCGTGAACACCTCACAGGAGACACCATACAGGTAATGCCTCCAAATCTTCAAAGCATGAACTATGGCTGCTAGCTCCAAATCATGAACAGGGTAGTTCTTCTCGTGGGGCTTCAATCGACGAGAAGCATAAGCAATGACCCTACCCTCCTGCATCAACACACAACCAATGCCAACTCCCGAGGCATCACAATACACAGTATAAGGATCTAAAGCTGACGGCAGAATCAAGACTGGTGCTGTGGTCAGTGTTGTCTTGAGCTTCCGAAAGCTCTCCTCGCACTCCTCGGACCATAAGAAAGGAACACCCTTCTGAGCCAATCTAGTCAAGGGTGAAGCAATAGAAGAGAACCCCTGAACGAATCGGCGATAATACCCTGCCAATCCCAGAAAGCTACGGATCTCAGTAACTGAGGTCGGTCTGGGCCAACTCTGCACTGCCTCGACCTTCCTCGGATCTACCCGAATACCATCACAGGACACCACGTGCCCTAAGAATGCCACGGACTCAAGCCAGAACTCACATTTGGAGAACTTGGCATACAGCTTCTCCTCTCTCAACCTCTGCAACACAATACTCAAGTGCCGAGCATGCTCCTCCTGGCTACGAGAGTAGACTAGAATGTCGCCAATGAACACAATCACAAATGAATCAATATACGGCCTGAACACACTGTTCATCAGATGCATAAATGCTATTGAGGCATTGGTCAGCCCAAAAGACATCACAAGGAACTCATAGTGACCATATCTGGTCCGGAATGCAGTCTTCATAATGTCAGACTCTCTAATCTTCAGCTGATGGTAGTCTGAACGAAGATCAATCTTCGAGAACACCCTAGCTCCCTGGAGCTGATCAAATAAATCATCAATACGAGGCAGAGGATACTTATTCTTCACTGTTACTTTGTTCAGCTCCCTGTAGTCAATACACATCTTCATGGATCCATCCTTTTTCTTAACAAACAGGACCGGTGCACCCACGGCGACACACTCGGCCGAATGAACCCCTTATCTAGGAGTTCCTGGAGCTGCTCCTTCAATTCCTTCAGCTCAGCTGGTGCCATCCGATACGGAGGAATAGAAATAGGCTGAGTGCCCGGCACCAAATCGATACCAAAATCAATATCCCTGTCCGGCGGCATACCCGGCAGGTCTGAGGGAAACACATCAGGAAAGTCTCGCACAATGGGAACAGAATCAATACTGGGAGTCCGGGCCTCGACCTCCCGCACAAATGCTAAATAAGAGAGACATCCCTTCCCAACCATTCGTTGGGCCTTGAGGAAAGATATTACCCTGCTAGGTACATACTCAGTTGTGCCTCGCCACTCGATCCTCTGAATGCCCGGCATAGCCAAAGTGACTCTCTTAGCATGACAGTCCAGAATAGCATGACATGGAGATAGCCAGTCCATGCCCAATATAACATCAAAATCAATCATGCTGAGAAGCAACAGGTCTACTCGGGTCTCCGGACCTCCAATAGTGACCAAACAGGACCGGTATACGTGGTCCACAACAATAGTATCCCCTACCGGGGTAGATACATGCACTGGCAGCTCAAGACTCCCTCGGGTTCGTGCCCAAATGAGGAGCAAAATATGTAGACACATAAGAATAAGTAGAACCGGGATCAAACAATGCTGAGGCATCTCTGTGGCAGACTGAAATAATACCTGTAATGACAGCATCAGAAGCAACGGCCTCGGATCGGCCCTGAAAAGCATAGCATCTAGCCTGTCCGCCCGATCGGCCTCCCCCTCGAGAGCGACCCCTAGTTGTCTGACCCTCACCCCTAGCTGGCGGGGCGGGTGCTGAAGTAGAAGGACCAGATGATGAGGGCTGCCCCTCTGCTGATAAGATCTGGAAACAAGACGGGGACAATCCCTACGGTGGTGCCCAAACTCTCCGCACTCGTAGCAACTCCCGGTGCTGGGGACTGAGACTGATAAGGACCTCTGGCCCTGGAGTGGCCAGCTGATGAACTAGGCCGAGATGAACCCTAAGCGGATGGGGCCCGTGAAGAACTGCGAGCCGGCATGGCACCGAGAGATGGGTGGCTGCGGTGCGAACCACGATAACCCTGTCTAGAAGACCATCCGCGACGATCCGAGCGACCCGACTGCGAAGACCTAAAAGAGCGACCTCGGCTGTGCTGACTCTGGCCTCTGGTCCGAGTGCCACTGGAACTAGCCGCTCCTCGAGGCCTCTTGGCCTCCCTCTCATCCCGCTCCCTGCGACGATCCGTCTCTATGTCGCGAGCAATATCCACAACATCCTCAAATGTACGACTCAAAACCCTCTCCCGAGTCATCAGAATACGAATGGGATAAATGAGGCCGTCCACGAAGCGCCCAATCCTCTCTCTGTCGGAATGAACCAACCACGGTGCATATATGGACAACTCTGTAAACCTGATCTCATACTCTGACACTGACATGTCCCCCTGACGGAGACCCTCAAACTGCCTACGCATCTCCTCTCTCCTGAGATCGAGGCACCCATTTCTCCAAGAACATAGTGGAGAACTTTGGCCATGATAGTGGTGCTGCTCCGGCTGGCCTGCGGCGCTCATAAGCCTCCCACCAAGCGAGGGCTGGTCCCTGAAACTGAAAGGTAGTGAAAGATACCCCACTGGACTCCAATATCCCTGTCGTACGAAGCATCCGACGGCACTTATCCAGAAAACCTTGGGCGTCCTCGACCGGAGCACCAGTAAACACGGGAGGAGATAACCTGGTGAACCTCTCGAGACGATGCTGCTCGTCGTCTGTCATAGCTGGGACCCTGTCCCCCTGAACCTGATCTGCTGGCTGAACCGGAACCACATGCTGAACTGGAGGAGCCTCTGGTGTCTGTATGCCCTGCACTGCTGGCTTTGGAGTGCGTACTGCGGGGGTCTGATGACCACCCCCGATCCCTGATGCAGCTGCTGCAGTAGTAACTGAAACCGCCTGTGCTAGGCCAGTGCAGACTGCTAGTATCTGAGCCAGGGTCTCCCGTAGACCCGGAATGACAATGGGCACAGCTGGTGTCTGATCTGGTGCTGCTGGCACCTCTGCAATTGGGGGCTGTGGGTCAGCTGGCACTGCCTCAGCTGCCCTAACTCCGCCACGACCACGACCGCGTCCACGGCCTCTAGCAGGTGGTAGTGGTGGTCGTCCTCCACGTCCGGATGATCGAGTTCTCGCCATCTGCGAGAGAATAGAATGTCAAAGTTCATATCAAGTCAAAAGTAATCGCACGACAAGAATTCCAAGAATTGAAACTTTTCCTAAAAAGGTTTGCAGCCTCCCGAGGATAAGTACAGGCATCCACGCACCGATCCACGAGACTCTACCAACCGGCTCATGACTCGCGAGACCTGTTAACCTAGGCTCTGATACCAACTTGTCACGACCCAAACCCTGGTCGTGATGGCGCCCAACACAATGCTAGGCAAGCCCGACCATATTATCCCTTAAACCAGCCAGTTATTAATTAAATTAAACTTAAACAGTAAATGATCATATGAGGTGATAAGTGAAATGTAAAACATACAAAATACGGTCCTAACCATATCGTGGTGTCACGAGACTGAGCCTCTACAGAATAACATCCTAATACAACCAAGTCTAGGCAAATAAGAAATCAACAAGATGATAAAGAAGGAGAAAACAAGCTCTGCGGACGCTGGCAGCTACCTCGTAATCTCCGCAAAAGTAGACAAGGATCAGCAGCTACAATGTCTCAACTGCTCTCGGGCACCTGTGGATCTGCACAGAAAGTGCAGGGGAGTGGGGTGAGTATATTTCAACTCAGTGAGTAAAAATAATAAATAATAACTGAAGGTAAGAACTCCTGTGCTATCACTTAGCAGTTCTAAGGCAACCCTCACGGGTACGTCATCACTATGGTAGTACTCTAATCTCCAATCCACGTTTATCTCTACAAGATTCTACACTGATCCAACCCTCACGGGTACCCTACGGTGTACGGCCATCTCAACATATAAAGACACATACATATGTCTATAATGTATAAGTATTTAAGTAGATAGTAGGATATGATTAAGTATAATGCTGCGGCGTGCAGCCCGCTCCAATACATATACCGATGCGGCGTGCAACCCACTCCATTTAACGTCGACGGTGCTCACTGGGGGTGTATACAGACTTCGGAGGGGCTCCCTAGGCCCAAGCACTATTATACTGCAGCGTGCAGCCCGATCCAAACATGTATTACTCCGGCGTGCAGTCCGATCCAATATATATATGTACATATAACTATACTGCTGCGGCGTGTAGCCCGATCCCATGATATACACCAGCGCTCACTGAGAATGTGTGCGGACTCGGACTCCGAAGGGGCTCCTACAGCCCAAGCGCAATAATACTGCGGCGTGCAGTCCGTTCCACATGTATATTACATGTATATTACTGCGGCGTGCAGTCCGATCCAACATATATACTGTTGCGGCGTGCAGCCCGATCCAATATAGGTATATATATATAATACCCCATCATGGGTCCTCGACCCTATCCTAGTCAGTATGTACTTGGCCTCTCAGGCCCAATATAATATATCACAGTGGGTCCTTGACCCTGTCTCGGTCAATATAGACTTGGCCTTTCAGGCCCAATATAACATCTCATAGTGGGTCTTTGACCCTATTTCATCTCAATCGGTATAGACTTGGCCTTTCAGGCCCGCTCAGCTAGAACAGGGAATTCCACCCTAGATAATCTCTCTCAATGTACACATCTAGTACGGGCTCATATTATGCTATACAGCTAGAGCTACGGTTGAGTGTATGTTTCTAACACGATATAAGGGTCACCTAGCTCTATGGGTTCCCTAATACTCTACAGATCGGCACAAGGCCCCAAACATAGCTATCAGCCCAATTGCACAGTTATAAACTTATTATCAATCATAACACAAAGTATACTATTAGTCGGGAAGGACTAAGTCCGAACCCCCAATCACAATGTCACCACGCCCGTCATAGAACTCGTGTCTCATCTCAATATAGCACTGTGAAGTGCTAGTACGGGGTTTCAAACCCTCAGAACATTATTTACTACTACCACTCACCTCGAACCGGTAGAAGCTTCAATCCGTCTTGCGCTTGCCTCGCAAATCAATCTCCTCGGGTGCTAAATCTGCTCAAAATCATAGAGAATGCATCAATATATGCTAATTTCACGTAATTCATTCGAAATAACCCAAATTATATCAAAACCCACAAGTTGTCAAAATCCGACTTTTGGTGCGCTTCTCGAAAAATTATAAAAGTTATATATTCGGAACCCTCGTCTCAATACGAGTCTAGGCATATCAAATTTACCAAATTCGGACTCTATTTGCCCACTCAAATCGATATTTTTCTACAATTTTAGGTCTAGGGCTTAAACCCACATTAAATCCTCCATTTCCATAGAAATAATTCATGATTCCATGATAAAAGTGTGTAATTAAACCACAAAACTTACCTCCGACAATATCCCGATGATCTTGTAAACGCGTGATTTTTGACCCTCCCGAGATTTTCTATATTTTTAGCGTAAAATATTTAGTTTAGTTTTAATATAGCTATTTTAGCTAAATTTGACTCTTTTACTTTATTTTTACCTCAAAATGAAAAATAACAAAATATGGTTTTATTAATGTTTCGTAGTCATTTTAAACTTGAAAAATACAAAAATAGTACTTTATATTTTTATCTTTTTATAAAAACGAAAATAATAAAAATAGTTTCACAAATATTTTGTAGTTATTTTAAACTTGAAAAATATAAAAAAAAAATAGTTTTATTTTTATTATAAGTATTATAGTTATTTTGATTACCTAGGATTAATTAAATAAAACCATTTTCGGTTTCGGGCGAAGAATAATATTCGGGTTCAAACTACCCGGTTTTATAATTTTCGGACCTAGCCCGTAATAAACCGAGTCCACTACACTAAGGGGGGACAACACATAATGGGGATGGGGAATAAGAAGAAAAAAGACAAAAGAAAAAATACAAAAGAAAAAAGACAAAAGAAAAAATACAAAAGGAAAAAGACAAAAATAAAAAGACAAAAAAAAGGGTGGTCTCTCACGTGAAGTGAGAGACATGTTTTTGAAGAGGAAGATTTTTGGTAACAAGGGACTATTCATCTTCTTCTTAAAAGAAGAAGAGAACAACGGCAGAGAAGGAGGATTTGGGGTGAAGAAGAGTTCTTCTCCTTCATTAGCTCAAGAGGAGAGAAGCAAAAACCAGAACCTCCATTAACGTCCGACTACCAGCTCCGCCCAGTAGCCTTCTGCCGCCAAACGACCATTCCAAACACCACTCCTCACCATCGCCATCTTCGTAAGTCACATCCAGTCGACCAAGCAACCAAACGACCACCTTTTCTGCTCCATTTTCTTCATCGTAAATCCGACCACGCAGCTCACATCGCCATTGACGCAGAAGCTGCCCCGTCGTCGTTCCAGCTATACACGACCAGCAGCGCACACACGCATACGGAAATGGTGACTTGAACGTGAGAAGTTTTTCAGGTGCAATCCGTCGAGGCTGCCGCTCGTAGTTCGAGTTTTCGTCGAGGTTCGATTTGAGTTCGTTGTTCTTTGTTCCGGCCTGAGGTTCGAGCTTTAATTCTTTCATGCACATGTGTTAGTCGTAAACTGCAATCTACTATTTGTTCTTATGTAGCTCTCTTCGGATCTCTCTATCATTTGGTTCCGTTGGTGTGTTTATGACAGTAAAAATAATTTTTACAAATAGTTGTTGTATGGATTTTATGATGAACATGACTATTAGATAAATATTTCTTTCTTATTTAGATAGTATCGGGCTTGACGCGAAGATTGGGAGGAAGGGTTAGTTACTTTCATGACTAATGCTATACTGTTTCACTCATAAAAAATGAAGGTGAATAAAAATGGAAAGTGTGTGTGCATTCATGCTTGGTTTATGTTAAGTTAGAATTGAGAATATGGTTATTATTTGAGAGGTTTAATAAATTAATTCTATAAGCTAGGAAATAAGAATATTTGATGTATTTTGTCGAGTTATATTTTTCTTCTCAGTGTTTTTGCACGTTGTTTATTGGCTTTGGCTTAAAATGGTTTGATTGAATTATTTAAAATAATTGTCATAGCAATATGGTTCTTGTAATGTAGTTGTGATGCTTAATTTTTTAATATAAATAGGAGTAATAAAGAAATAATTCGAGGCGCGCCGTGCCAAACAAAAACTGATAATTGCATGGCCCTCGTTTTAATTAATCTTGCTTATCCTTAGAATTCGAGGCGTGCCACTTAGTAAATTCCATGGCCCTCGCAAAGTGTAAACGTGTTAGTATGCTTTAGGCGAGATTTTAATAATTTTACCTTCTTAAATACGGGTGTGCATTTCATGCGGCCCAAATCCAAATCCCAAAATGTTGAATAAGAATGTGTCGAGGATCCGGGTACATTTCATGTGACGTGATTCGAAACATATTTTTAGGCAACGTTCTCTTTCGTAACTAATAATAATAATAAAAGCGGTAAAGGGATATTAATTTGCATTAAGTACGTAACCGTAAAAAATCAGATAAATAAGCCGAATATGACAGTTGAGCGACCGTGCTAGAACCACGGAATTCGGGAATGCCTAACACCTTCTCCGGGTTAACAGAATTCCTTATCCGGATTTCTGGTTCGCCGACCATTAAATAGAGTCAAACCTTTCCTCAATTCGGATTCGAACCGGTGACTTGGGACACCATAAATATCCCAAGTGGTGACTCTGAATCTCTTAATAAATGAATCCCGTTTCGATTGTCCTTTAATTGGAAAAACTCCATCGCGCCCTCGCGGGTCGCGCCAAAAAGGAGGTGTGACAGCTCTGGCGACTCTGCTGGGGATAATTGACCCAGAACCACTGGTTCAGGGTTTAAGAATTCGAGCTTGGAATAATTGTTGTATTTGGCTTATTTATTATCTGATTTTATTATATGTTTGTATTAATGTGCAAAATGATATTTTTATCGCTTTGATATTTTTTTTGAACTGTACATATAAATTGTGCCGTAACCAATCTCCTCTCTGAGTCTTCTAAATCATGAAGAAGGGTGCACTTCGTGTGACTTCTTTTCCGTATAGTGTCTAATTCCCACCTTAGAACGAGGTTTGGATAAGTTGCAAAACCGGTGAAGCTTCTGTATTCCCGGGTTGCTGCCTCCTCCTCGGCTCGAGTTGTCCGCTCGGGTAAGCCAGGTCTAGAACAATAAACCCAGGTTTTTAAACCTAGAATAACAAAGCTTCATGCCGGATCCCTAGTAGGAACATTTATTTGCATCATGTTGCATTTGACTTAGGGGACTCAACACAGGGGTTGGGTCCGTCTAGGACAGGTAACCTGAAATGAAAAGACCATCCTGCTGCATCCTGTTTGTTTTATGCATATATTTGCTTCAGACTTGCAAGCTAACCGTTTTTTTTATATTGAGGAAAATGAAAAAAAATAGTCTCAAAATAGTTTGTTTTTTTTACTTACTTAAAAAGAAAAAAAAACGTTTGTTGTAAAATAAAAAATGTTTGATCAAAATAAAAAAAAAATAGTTTCAAAATAGTTTGTTTTTTTTTACTTAAAAAGGAAAAAAAACGTTTGTTGTAAAATAAAAAATATGTGATTTCAAAATAGTTTGTTTTTTTTTACTAAAAAAAAAAGAAAAAATTTTGTTTTAAACTTAAAAAAAAATGTGTGAAAAAATAATAAATAGTTTGTTTCCGTTAAAGACGTAGTTTGTTTGACCGAACTACGCTGGTTTGATTCTCCCCATTAGGTGGGATACGTAGGCAACCCTCATCGGGTCCAACCACCCCTTTAAAAAATCAAAAAAAATGTGTGTGTTTAATTTTGTCAATAAATCGAAGTGACGCTGTTTTTGAAAATAGCCGAATGTTCCGAAAGGACACCGGAAGGTTGTTTTTTTTGCAAAAATAGCCACTTTGAATCATTTTTAATAATTTGCGGGCACGACCTTGAAATATTCCTTGTGGAAATGTTGCAAGGCCATAGCCGCAAAATCAAGTCCGGGTTCACACCCTTTTTGCAAAAATAACCAAAAATGTCAAAATTTTTATTTTTGTTATAAATAAGTCGGGTAATGCTATTCTTGCTTAAAATAAGCCGAATGTCCCTTAAAAGGACGTCGGAAGGCCGTTTTTGCAAAAATAGCCACTTTGAGTCATTTGTAAATTATTTTGGACACAACCTGGAAATATTCCCTCGCGGAAATGCGAAAGGATGTATCCGCAAAAAAATCAAGTTTGAGTCATCACTCAACTTTACAAAAATAACCACTTTATCAAATAAGTCATTACATGGCCTGGAGTTTTGCTGAAATAGCCACATTTTTGCATTTTAACTTCCTCAGTCTTGTGTTGGCCTGTGTCGGTGTTGAACGATGCCCCATAGGCCCCAGGATAAAAAATTTTGAATTTGCATCTTCTTAAATAAAATTTTGCAAAAAGAGCCACTTTGTCTAAATAAGCCATTACATGGCCAATTTATGAAAAATAGTCTTGTGTTGGTTTATGGTGATGCCGAACGATGCCCCATGAGCCACAAGATAAAAAATATCTCAAGTTTATCTTTCTTAAGTAAACTTTGCAAAAATAGTCATTTTGTCAAATAAGCCATTATGTGGCCAATTTTGTAGAAATAGTCATAATTGACACTAAAAAATATTCTTTTTCTTGTAGAAATCTCCTACACAAGTTTGTAGTTGGAGTCGGCTTTTACAATTTTTCTTCAAAAAAAAAAAATTCAAATAAACATCTCTTTATTTCTTGCTTTAATTTGCAAGAACTACGCTCGGTCTGATTCATGCGGGGTCATGATACGTAGGCAATCTCCATAAGATTCGACCACAACTGTATATGTATATATATGAAAAAAAAATGAAAAAAAAATGAAAAAAAAGAAAAAAAAAGAAAAAAGAAAAAAGAAAAAGAAAAAGAAGTAAGCAAAAAATATGGATAAGGACTGACTGATTCCATTTCTACCATATTTTATTTTGAATCGTTGAGAATTGAGGTGGTTGGTTTGTGGTGAACCGGAAACAGAAGATCCAGGAAAACCCGATTATGATCCAAGATAGTGACACCAAGAATATCGCATAGAGTCCTTTACCTGCACGCCATGATGGACGCTTTGTGGGGATGTATTGACTAAAGCTGAAAATGTCGAAGCAAATAAGTGGCCTTGGTAATATTGATGCGAAGCTCAGTGGCCAAAATATCGTGCTTGGCAATCGGGAAGACTCTCCATTTCTTGGTCAACCAGAATGGAGTTTTTGGTGGCTTATTTTGTTGTCATTTATGTCGTCCAGATTATTTCAGGGTTGTAATCAGGATATTGTCATGTAACTCAAACCCTTTTCATCGTTCTATTTTGTCCAGTTTTCTATTGGTCATAATACCTCATTTAGTATTGTGTAGGTTTGTTCCAAGGGTGTACCCCGGTTTATTGTGTTTGTTTTGTCGTATTAATTCATTTCTAGTTCGTCTAATGCAACTCTCTTGTTTGCCATTATTTCGAGTCATTTTTCTTTGATTTAAGTCTTTCTTCTTTATAGTCATTTTTCCGTCAACACTAGTGACATGACATGCACGCATAATTGTGGCCTAATCTTAAAAGTTAATCATGAAGGAATTGGAAGATAATCATGGCATTTTAAAAGAAATAATGATTTGAGATTATTTGGAACCCGAGTCACGTGAAATTTGGGGTGGGTAAAATACAAAGAAAGCCTTAAGGGCAAAATGGCCATGCTGACATGGGGTACGCTCGTGATACTGAAATGAAAGTGTCATCCAGCAATACTTTAAAATGACAGATGAAAAGGCGAATGGACGATATGGTTATCAATCAGGGCACAAACAGAAGATGTCGTGAATATGTTGTTTGAACTTGGCATGTTTTGAAAATTGGAATGACGAAGGCATTTTGTTCTGCTATCCAAACACTTTATCCATCGTCAACCCTTTGAGCTTTATTTTAAAAATCTTTCATACCCTTCCTTCGGAGTTAGTTGCAAAGACTAGGAACACAGGTTTGAAAGACAAAAAAAAAAAAAAAAAAAAAAGGGAGGGAAAGAAAACAACAAAAGGAGATAAAGAAAAGAAAAGAAAAAGAAAAATGTGTGAAAAAAGAAATTTGAAAAAGAGGAATTGGGAACTACGTTTGACCTGATTCCTCAAAGAGGATACGTAGGTGCTTCACAGCTCGGTCATAGTGTAAATAAAGAAATAAAAATCCCCAAGTAAAAAATTAGGGCAAAGAAAAATTGTGTTTATTGTAAATAAATTTAGGTCCGAAGGTTGTAAATTTTGAACCCAAAATTGATTTTTGTTTTGAGCCTTCAATACCCTTTCTTTCTAGCCCTATCCAAATCCCATATTACGGTCCAAAGAAAGACCTTCCGATCAAGTCTTCAAAAGATGCCGCGTCAGGCGAGGGATAGAGTCCTATCATAATATAACACGCTGATTCTCAGCAGAAAAGACTCTGATTCTCAGCAGAAAGGAAATACGAGAGAGTCTTGGCAGTGACACCCCAATCCCCGGCTAAAAGTGATACAAACGAGAGAGTCTTACCGGTGAAAACCTTCACAGGCACCATAAAGCGACGAAAGCCGAGAGAAAATCAAAATGAGAGAGGCTTGAAAGTGAAAACCCTTCGGGCACTACAAGTCGAATAAAGGTGATAATCAGATGGAAATCACGAGACAAAAATCGTGAAAGGAAATTAACGACGGAGGATAGGCCATATGTGCATGTCATGACCAGTAGAGTTCGTATCCGCGTTTGATAAGTTTTATAGTTGTTTCTGGTTAGAGAGTCAGTCCTCCCTTGTCTTCTATTTGTTGTTTCTTTTTATCTTTCTCCTTTTGTCAAAATTATCAAAGTCAGTCTAGTCAAAACATAGTGAGAAATGACTTCAAAACTTGCCACCAATTTTCCAATTATTATGCAAGGCAAGGAAATGCCATTGACGGCAAAGAAGTATGGTGCAAAGAAGATTATTAAACTGGGGCAGAAAATTTTCTTTTCAGTTTGAAAATTTTCTGGAAGTCAATCCCCACTTGGGGAAGAAGGAAAGTCTTAAGAGAAATGGTCTTCGAACCAGTGTCATCCTCAACAACCTTCAAGAAGAGTGAAACACCAAATTTTGAGGAAATGAAAATCCACCAACAATGTTATCTACAACAAGTTCCGAGGTGGTCGGACAACACAGAGTGGTAAAGGAAGAAAGGAAATCCCATCTTCAACAAAATAACCCCCAACAAGTTGAGAACGGGGAAGGGATAAATGGAAAAACACATCCCCAACAGGAATATCATCTCCAACAAATGAAATCATTCCCCAACAAGTTTTGGGAACCCCGAGCGAGGGAAAGGAGAAAAGGAAAAAACCACCACATGAGCGGCACAACCGCTCACAATGTTTTGAACTAACAAATTTTCTTTGATTTGAAACAGGGAAAGAAAGTGCTATTGATAGCGGAAAGTCATGCCACAAGGAAGAACACCAATACCGGGGCAGAAAATTTTCTGCCGTTGTTGAAAATTTTCTCGGAGAAACTAGGAAGGCAATTCAAGATGACGTGTCAGGTTTGTCCACCTTCAAATAGGATGTTTCAGGTTTGTCCACCTTCGAACAGGACGCCTCAGGTTTGTTCACTTTCAAACATTGATATCATGGGAGTATTCGCCCTCGAATAGGATACAATGGGAGTATTCGCCCTCGAATAGGATACAATGGGAGTATTCGCCCTCGAATAGAATACAATGGGAGTATTCGCCCTCGAATAGAATACAATGGGAGTATTCGCCCTCGAATAGAATACAATGGGAGTATTCGCCCTCGAATAGAATACAATGGGAGTGTTCGCCCTCGAATAGAATACGATGGGAGTATTCGCCCTCGAATAGAATACAATGGGAGTATTCGCCCTCGAATAGAATACGATGGGAGTATTCGCCCTTGAATAGAATACGATGGGAGTATCCGCCCTCAAATAGGATACGACGGGACCATCCGCCCTCGAATAGGATATTTTACGTATGTTTTATCTTACATTATTGCCAGCATGCATTTTTAATTCAAAAGTTGCTACTAAAAGCAGGCGCCTACCTGTATAACAAAAGGCAAGTCTTCAGTCTTTACATTGCAAGTCTTGAAACCAGTAGCCCACCAAAAAAGCAGAGGGTTACAACAAGAGTTCCCGGCGCAAATTCAAGCACCTGAGTCCCAGAGGAAGAATGGGAAGAAGGAAGAGAAAAAGGGGTCCCCCGCCAGGATAATCCCCAGTACATAACATTTCAACCTCCGGCGAGTCCGAGAGAGAATGAGGGGTGAAGGAAACAAAGAATACTTCCTCAGCAGCATCATCCCCACAAGTGAGCAACAATTTCCAAAGATATCCCCAGCAGCCAAAAGAAAAGTAATACGACCCGGGGGGAAAGCAATTCCAAGACAAGATAATTCAGAAGAAAATGGTACAAAAGGCAAAGGAAGGTGATCAGGATAGGATGAAATTAGTGAGTTATAGTTGAAGTCAGGGAGCCCGCCTGGAGAATGGAGTGGCGATTTAGTTTTGAAGTTGTAGTTGAAGTCAGGGAGCCCGCCTGGAGAATGGAGTGGCGATTTAGTTTTGAAGTTGTAATTGAAGTCGGGAGCCCGCTGAAGAGAGGAATGGCGATTTATTTTCAAAAGATGTTGTGGAAGTCAGGAGCCCGCCTGAAGAGAGGAATGGCGTTTAATTTTCAGAGTTGATAATTGAAGTCAGGGAGCCCGCCTGGAGAATGGAGTGGCGATTTTATTTTGAAGTAGTAGTTGAAGTCGGGGAGCCCGCTTGAAGAATGGAGTGACGATTTATTTTGAAGCGGTTGAGCGTAACAGAAATCCCCGGCATAAATGGAGTGGCGATTTTATTTGAAGTAGTAGTTGAAGTCAGGGAGCCCGCCTGAAGAATGGAGTGGCGATTTTATTTTGAAGTTGTAGTGGAAGTCAGGGAGCCCGCCTGAAGAATGGAGTGGCGATTTATTTTGAAGTTATAGCTGAAGTCAGGGAGCCCGCCTGGAGAATGGAGTGGCGATTTTATTTTGAAGTAGTAGTTGAAGTCAGGGAGCCCGCCTGAAGAATGGAGTGGCGATTTATTTTGAAGTTGTAGTTGAAGTCGGGGAGCCCGCCCGAAGAATGGAGTGGCGATTTTATTTTGAAGTTATAGTTGAAGTCAGGGAGCCCGCCTGAAGAATGGAGTGGCAATTTAGTTTTGAAGTAGTAGTTGAAGTCAGGGAGCCCGCCTGAAGAATGGAGTGGCGATTTATTTTGGAGTTGTAGTTGAAGTCAGGGAGCCCGCCTGAAGAATGGAGTGGCGATTTTATTTTGGAGTTGTAGTTGAAGTCAGGGAGCCCGCCTGAAGAATGGAGTGGCGATTTTATTTTGAAGTTGTAGTTGAAGTCAGGGAGCCCGCCTGGAGAATGGAGTGGCGATTTTATTTTGGAGTTGTAGTTGAAGTCAGGGAGCCCGCCTGAAGAATGGAGTGGCGATTTTATTTTGAAGTAGTAGTTGAAGTCAGGGAGCCCGCCTGAAGAATGGAGTGGCGATTTAATTTTGAAATTGTAGTTGAAGTCAGGGAGCCCGCCTGGAGAATGGAGTGGCGATTTATTTTGAAGTTGTAGTGGAAGTCAGGGAGCCCGCCTGAAGAATGGAGTGGCGATTTATTTTGAAGTTGTTTAAGGAAAGCGGCAGAGTGTAACGGAAATCCCCAACATGAATCAGAAGGAAGGCAACAAGGATCAGAAAAGATGGAATCAACAGAAGTTTAGTCACAATAAACAAAAAAAAAAAAAAAGAGGCATGAAGCCAATCCAAAATGCAGAAGTTGATGAAAGATGTGGCATGCTCAAGACATGGCCGAGGTCACAGGCACTGTATACCTGGTCTTGATTCGAAAAGCAGCACCTGCAACTAGCAAGTATCAAGGTTCAAATTTAGAGTCCGCATGAAGCACCAACCAATACTCAAGATCAAGCTTCAGAGAAGACTTATAGATAGGAATCTTGTAACTAGTAGCTGATAGGCTTAGTTAGTCTTTCTCATGTTTTGATTTTTGATGTAATAGCAGGACCACGGACCGGAACTTCGATGGAACGGAACCTCGACGGAACGACACCTCGACTGGCTCTCCACCTCGGTATACCCCTTCCTCACTCACTTTCGAACTACACGTGGCCTGATTCCTTTATAGCCAAGGATATGTAGGCAGCTCAGATACAAGGGCTCGGTCACATTCCTCTTCTTTTAGTTTAGTCCCTCCGAATAAGGGTCGGGTCAAAAACACTTGTCTAATCGTTCTTTGTCTGAAAACTCTTTGTGTTTTCAGTCAAAGAGGGGCAGCTGTAAACGCGTGATTTTTGACCCTCCCGAGATTTTCTATATTTTTAGCGTAAAATATTTAGTTTAGTTTTAATATAGCTATTTTAGCTAAATTTGACTCTTTTACTTTATTTTTACCTCAAAATGAAAAATAACAAAATATGGTTTTATTAATGTTTCGTAGTCATTTTAAACTTGAAAAATACAAAAATAGTACTTTATATTTTTATCTTTTTATAAAAACGAAAATAATAAAAATAGTTTCACAAATATTTTGTAGTTATTTTAAAATTGAAAAATATAAAAAAAAATAGTTTTATTTTTATTATAAGTATTATAGTTATTTTGATTACCTAGGATTAATTAAATAAAACCATTTTTGGTTCCGGGCGAAGAATAATATTCGGGTTCAAACTACCCGGTTTTATAATTTTCGGACCTAGCCCGTAATAAACCGAGTCCACTACACTAAGGGGGGACAACACATAATGGGGATGGGGAATAAGAAGAAAAAAGACAAAAGAAAAAATACAAAAGAAAAAAGACAAAAGAAAAAATACAAAAGGAAAAAGACAAAAATAAAAAGACAAAAAAAAGGGTGGTCTCTCACGTGAAGTGAGAGACATGTTTTTGAAGAGGAGGATTTTTGGTAACAAGGGACTATTCATCTTCTTCTTAAAAGAAGAAGAGAACAACGGCAGAGAAGGAGGATTTGGGGTGAAGAAGAGTTCTTCTCCTTCATTAGCTCAAGAGGAGAGAAGCAAAAACCAGAACCTCCATTAACGTCCGACTACCAGCTCCGCCCAGTAGCCTTCTGCCGCCAAACGACCATTCCAAACACCACTCCTCACCATCGCCATCTTCGTAAGTCACATCCAGTCGACCAAGCAACCAAACGACCACCTTTTCTGCTCCATTTTCTTCATCGTAAATCCGACCACGCAGCTCACATCGCCATTGACGCAGAAGCTGCCCCGTCGTCGTTCCAGCTATACACGACCAGCAGCGGACACACGCATACGGAAATGGTGACTTGAACGTGAGAAGTTTTTCAGGTGCAATCCGTCGAGGCTGCCGCTCGTAGTTCGAGTTTTCGTCGAGGTTCGATTTGAGTTCGTTGTTCTTTGTTCCGGCCTGAGGTTCGAGCTTTAATTCTTTCATGCACATGTGTTAGTCGTAAACTGCAATCTACTATTTGTTCTTATGAAGCTCTCTTCGGATCTCTCTATCATTTGGTTCCGTTGGTGTGTTTATGACAGTAAAAATAATTTTTACAAATAGTTGTTGTATGGATTTTATGATGAACATGACTATTAGATAAATATTTCTTTCTTATTTAGATAGTATCGGGCTTGACGCGAAGATTGGGAGGAAGGGTTAGTTACTTTCATGACTAATGCTATACTGTTTCACTCATAAAAAATGAAGGTGAATAAAAATGGAAAGTGTGTGTGCATTCATGCTTGGTTTATGTTAAGTTAGAATTGAGAATATGGTTATTATTTGAGAGGTTTAATAAATTAATTCTATAAGCTAGGAAATAAGAATATTTGATGTATTTTGTCGAGTTATATTTTTCTTCTCAGTGTTTTTGCACGTTGTTTATTGGCTTTGGCTTAAAATGGTTTGATTGAATTATTTAAAATAATTGTCATAGCAATATGGTTCTTGTAATGTAGTTGTGATGCTTAATTTTTTAATATAAATAGGAGTAATAAAGAAATAATTCGAGGCGCGCCGTGCCAAACAAAAACTGATAATTGCATGGCCCTCGTTTTAATTAATCTTGCTTATCCTTAGAATTCGAGGCGTGCCACTTAGTAAATTCCATGGCCCTCGCAAAGTGTAAACGTGTTAGTATGCTTTAGGCGAGATTTTAATAATTTTACCTTCTTAAATACGGGTGTGCATTTCATGCGGCCCAAATCCAAATCCCAAAATGTTGAATAAGAATGTGTCGAGGATCCAGGTACATTTCATGTGACGTGATTCGAAACATATTTTTAGGCAACGTTCTCTTTCGTAACTAATAATAATAATAAAAGCGGTAAAGGGATATTAATTTGCATTAAGTACGTAACTGTTAAAATCAGATAAATAAGCCGAATATGACAGTTAAGCGACCGTGCTAGAACCACGGAACTCGGGAATGCCTAACACCTTCTCCCGGGTTAACAGAATTCCTTATCGGGATTTCTGTTTCGCGGATCGTTAAACAGAGTCATTCTTTTCCTCGATTCGGGATTCAACCGGTGACTTGGGACACCATAAATCTCCCAAGTGGCGACTCTGAATTAATTAAATAAATCCCGTTTTGATTGTCCTTTAATTGGAAAAACTCCATCGCGCCCTCGCGGGTCAGCGGAAAAAGGAGGTGTGACAGCTCTGGCGACTCTGCTGGGGATGATAAACCCAGAACCACTGGTTCAGGGTTTAAGAATTCGAGCTCGGAATAATTGTTGTATTTGGCTTATTTATTATCTGATTTTATTATATGTTTGTGCAAAATGATATTTTTATCGCTTTGATATTTTTTTGAACTGTACATATAAATTGTGCTGAAACCAATCTCCTCTCTGAGTCTTCTAAATCATGAAGAACGGTGCACTTCGTGTGACTTCTTTTCTGTATAGTGTCTAATTCCCACCTTAGAACGAGGTTTGGATAAGTTGCAAAACCGGTGAAGCTTCTGTATTCCCGGGTTGCTGCCTCCTCCTCGGCTCGAGTTGTCCGTTCGGGTAAGCCAGGTCTAGAACAATAAACCCGGGTTTTTAAACCTAGAATAACAAAGCTTCATGCCGGATCCCTAGTAGGAACGTTTATTTGCATCATGTTGCATTTGACTTAGGGGACTCAACATAGGGGTTGGGTCCGTCTAGGACATGTGACCTGAAATGAAAAGACCATCCTGCTGCATCCTGTTTGTTTTATGCATATATTTGCTTCAGACTTGCAGGCTAACCGTTTTTTTTTATATTGAGGAAAATGAAAAAAAATAGTCTCAAAATAGTTTGTTTTTTTAACTTACTTAAAAAGAAAAAAAAACGTTTGTTGTAAAATAAAAAATGTTTGATCAAAATAAAAAAAAAATAGTTTCAAAATAGTTTGTTTTTTTTTACTTAAAAAGGAAAAAAAACGTTTGTTGTAAAATAAAAAATATGTGATTTCAAAATAGTTTGTTTTTTTTTACTAAAAAAAAAAGAAAAAATTTTGTTTTAAACTTAAAAAAAAAATGTGTGAAAAAATAATAAATAGTTTGTTTCCTTTAAAGATGTAGTTTGTTTGACCGAACTACGCTGGTTTGATTCTCCCCATTAGGTGGGATACGTAGGCAACCCTCATCGGGTCCAACCACCCCTTTAAAAAATCAAAAAAAATGTGTGTGTTTAATTTTGTCAATAAATCGAAGTGACGCTGTTTTTGAAAATAGCCGAATGTTCCGAAAGGACACCGGAAGGTTGTTTTTGAAGGCTGTTTTTTTTTGCAAAAATAGCCACTTTGAATCATTTTTAATAATTTGCGGGCACGACCTTGAAATATTCCTTGTGGAAATGTTGCAAGGCCATAGCCGCAAAATCAAGTCCGGGTTCACACCCTTTTTGCAAAAATAACCAAAAATGTCAAAATTTTTATTTTTGTTATAAATAAGTCGGGTAATGCTATTCTTGCTTAAAATAAGCCGAATGGCAAATATCCGCATACGCATTTTTCAGTGAGAAAAATGTTGACCATTGAAGTATGGTGGTCTAACCTGTGAAGTTCCTTCCAGGAAGAGAGCTCCTATGATGACTTGAGTTTCCATGAACTTTTCTCATAAGCTATTAAGCGAAAATAGAATATGAGCCTCGTTCTGATACTAGTTGGAAGTACAAGAGGGGGAGAGGGGTGAATTGTATATTTTTAATCTTAATCTGTATTAGTTGACTGGTTTTTCAATTAGTTGATTAGATATAATAATCTAACAGTTATAATAGTATATATAAAACATAGAAAGTAAGTGCAGGAATTAAAGGCAACAGAATTTTTTACTGGTTCAGATTCAATGTGAATTCTAGTCCAGCCCCCTTAGGTTGCAAGGAAGTTCTTTTTATTAAATGTGTTTCTTCGATTACAATGAAAATGACGTGATAACTCAGTTCCTATAACGCACGTCTTTTTTGATACAATGTTTTACCAGTGCTACACTCTCCTTTTTCTCTAACTTGTTATAGAGCAGGTCTCAAAGAACTACAATGTTTGTTTGCAGTAGAATAAAGAGAGAATTTTGGTTTGATCAAAGTATATTTTTCTAAGGCAGAATGCTGAGTATAAATACTTTGGATAAGTCATTTTGCTGACGAAATTTGACACACCCTAGAGATTTGATCATTGGAAAGAGATTGATTCTTTCCAAGAATATGATTGCTAGCCGTTGCTCTTCCTTTATAAGAGGAGATTGATCGCCTTACTTATACAGTCATTGATGATGAGGGTTTACTCCTTAATTATTGGTCCTTCCATAATTGACAGCTCTTGATTGCTTACCTTCTCCAGTTGTTGATGATGAGAGTTTACTACTTGATTGTTGGTCTTTCCACAATTGGCAGATCAGCTAATCTTCTTATGGAATCCGGATTGAATGTGCTGCCCTTGATTGTTGCCTTAAGTTTAGGCTTGCAAAGATTCTTTTTATCATAGCTATCCACGATCTTTGCTGATTGATTTATTTCCTTAAGCATCCGGATTGGCTTCACAATCTTGTAGTAGCTCCTTGATTCCTTGGTCTTCTCTTATTGATTTCCTGTACAGATATATTATTTGCATCATTAAAATTAGATCTAACATTCTGAATCAAAGGTAGGAAAAATAAATGCGAGCTAAGTTTAAAAATTAGATGGTATTCTTAATTAAGAACGTGTTTGTAATCTATTTGGCTCTTTTCAAGATGTATAATGAGGCGGTCAGGTCAGATATGAGCAAGTCGAAAATGGGTAATACAAAAAGGATAAATTATCTGATCCGATCCATATTCAACAGTCTATAATTTTTTTTTATTTTTCTAAATATTTTTTTTCACGTTCACGAGATACAATACTTATTAATTTAATAGCTCAGTATTATCTTGTAACTATTTACAAATAATTAGTTGTTATGGTATTGTATGGTGAATTATGTGTCACTTTATTAACTTGTTGAAACTTAAAAATAAACGATGCTAGAGAATCATATTGAAGTTGTGAAATATATTTTTATATAAATTCTCTTTCAAATAGAAGCATATTATATAAAAAGAGTATTTTAATAAGAATATCAAATTATAATATCAAAATTCTTACAAGATTCATTACTCCTTAAGCCTACATATAAGATTTCGTATCGAATATATTACTTTTGATGTTTGAGTTGTAATGCCGTTGCAACTAATTTTCATATTATGATATACGTCATACTTTTTGTATTATTCATAGTTGAATTATACTTTATAAATATTTTAAATATATTATTAATTATAATTTTATGATTTTAATGAAATATTTATAATTATTTTTTATTTTATACTATTTTAAAATTCTGAAATTTTATATTTTAAAGATCAGTGAAACTTATGCTCCATGTCTCAAGTTTTACGCATCGCCTCACGCCCCTGGATTTTAAAACATTGCTATCCTTTATGGTGTACAATCAGCTTTGTTCGAATTTTTCAATTACCAAACCAAACCAATTGGTGTCGAGTTTTTAAATCTATAAACCAAACCAAACCAACAAAGTTGGATTTTCCAATCTCATTTTTCTTCCGGGTTTTTGGATTTTCGGTATTTCTCCAAAAATCTCAATAGCACAAAATATGTAACTTGTGCTCCAAATATTTCTTTAGTTCTACTAAGATACAACTATATAAAATATTTTCTAAGAAAATAACTCAATAATATGAGATAAATTATAGCATTATACTAAATCTTCAATAACAAAGATAATAAAAATTATATGAACCAAATATTGGCAATTAATAAGCCATAATTATCATAAGCTAAAAATACTATATAGGTTATTCAAAAAATAAGTATAGCTATAAGTACTATCTATCAATTACATAACTAAGAACTAAATAAAAATATAAAATAATTTTATTATAAACCAATTAAAAACTAAAAAATAGATATTCAATACTATTATCATTTCTATTGTTATTCTCTTGTTAGCATTAGTATTGATTTTAACTTTATTTGAGTTACTACATTTATGGGCTATAAAATTTATTTATCATTCAAGAATGTTAACTCCAAACTTGAAATAATACGTTGAAAGATAAAATTATGAAAAAGTTTAATAAATATTTATAAATTACATTAAAGTAAATATTTTATATGTATAAAAATAAAATATTTTTCAAAATTGTATAACTATATTATCAGGTTGGTCTGGTTTCGGTTTATTTTTTTAGTTAAAATAATATCAAACTAATCACGGTTAGTTTTTTTTTTGTCAATACCAAACCAAATCAAACTATTCCACAATCGACTTTTCTAAGGTTTGACTCGGATTATAAATTTGGTGTGATTTATCAATTTTTTTTTGTACATCCCTGTTATTTACTATCCTTTCCGCAAAACATGTACAACACAACTTTTAAATTATTACTTGAATTGAATAATTATTCACACCATAAAATATAGGCGAAATACATAGACGGCCCGTTCAAGTTGTCCTCAACGGTCAGCCAGACACCTCAACTGACCTTATTTTCAGTTGGACACCTCAAGCCTTCAATATAATAGGTCAATTAAACACCCGACTCCCTCAACCCACTCGCGTGAAATACACTCTCAGATTCATGTGAAACAAACAAATAAGAAAATGTCATGTGTAATTTTAATTAAAAAATTTGCCACCTATTATAATAAATAAATAATAATAATAATAATAATAATAATAATAATAATAATAATAATAATAATAAATAAACCATAGCCTCCCAGCCGCCCCTCTTCTTCTTTATCTTTACATTTGGATTAAAAAAATGTTAGAATCTCTAAAAACATGGCCAGAAGAAGAAGAAGAAGAAGAAAAACATGACAAAAAGAAAAAGAAGAAATTGAAACCCCACAAGTGCTCTCCCCATTTTCTCCCGTTCTAGCGCTTTGAAATGGACAAAAGCAAATTAAAGTGAGTTTTCACTTTTGGTTCGAGAAGTATATGTATCGCAGTGATTGTATAGCCTTTAGAGTATTTGTAGATACTTCAAAATGTGAAATTTTTATTTTGTATGTGAATGAAACAATTGGCTGTGATGGTTTCAAGGATTTAAAAGTTCAATTTTAGATGTTGTAAAGCTGGGGCTGGCGGTGGATTTGATTTGGAAGAAGAAAAAGTTGGAGGGGACGAGAAAGGGCATGGAGCTCGCCGGAATTAATGGAGCTTGTCGGAATAGATTTTCTGGCAAAAACCCGGTTAGCAAATAAGGTCAACGAACAACGATGCTACTGTCACGATTACATCGGCTACTTCTAAAATCCAACCCAAAAGCAAAGACAACAAACACCAGAAATTCGTTGCCGGCGGTCATGGTTGTTGCCGGCATCTATGGCTATTACCGGCGTCATTCTCTATTTATTACCAAATATAAGGTCATGGTTGTTTCCCCCAGTAGTCATTCTCTATTTATTTCTTTTGGTGTGTTGTATTGCAGGTTTTGTGAAGATATATATTTTTATTCATGTCTGATCTTTGCTAATTTATTGGGGGTTGTCTTTGCTTTGATTATATATTTGATAACGGTGGGTTAAGGTTCAGAAGAAAATTTTGGAGTAGAAAGAGGGAGGAAAAGTGGGCTCCACAAGTTAAATTAAAAAAGAAAAGAAAAAAGTATAATTTTGAAAGCCTTCACTTGCTGACAGGCGAGTGTAGAACACACACTTTGCCATGTCACTCTAAAGGGTTTAAGTGATATACTGAAAAATAATTTAAGGTGTCCAACTGAAAATGAGGTCAGTTGAGGTGTCTGGCTGACCGTTGAAGACAACTTGGAGGGGCCATTTATGTATTTCGCCTAAAATATATGCAAATTCGCGCTCATGGTAATGTCTCTATACATATGTAAAATTTCAAATTTATTTAGCTTTCTTGAATATAATTTGAATTTTTTAGTAATTTAGTGTATCTCATAAGTATCACATGATTCAAATATGTAACGTCGTAGCATATGGAATTAATGCTTAAAAGGAGGGGGCGTGACTTGCCTTTGTGGAAGCAAGGCGTAAGCTCTAAGACATGGGACGTAAGCTCCACAGATCTTTAAATTTTATTAATATTAAGAATTTTAAGATAGTATAAAATAAAACATAATTATAAAAAATAATGTATAATCTATTTAAACTATTTATGAATTATAATTCAACTACACATACTATGAAAAGTATGACATATATCATAATATGCAAATTAGTTACAATGTTGTTACAACTCAAATATCATAAGTAATGTATCGATATGAAATCTTATATATGTATCTGTTAAGGAGTAATGAATCTAAAAGAATTTTGATATTATAATATAATTTTTTATATTTATAATACTCCTTTTATTTAATATACTTTCTATTTGAAAGAGAATTTATATAAAAACACAATTCACAATTTAAATATGATTCTCTAGCATTATTTATTTTAAGTTTCAACAAGTTAATAAAGTGACACACAATTATCATACAATACTATGATAACTAATTATTTATAAATAGTTAATAGCTAATACTGCGATATTACATGAATAAGCCTTGTATCTCGTAAACGTAAAAAATAATATTTAGGAAAATAGTTATAAAAAATTATGGAATGTTATATAATAAAGGCATAACATTTATTTAAAATTTACTATCATAGCATTCTTAATGGGCAACGTGCAATAATTTTTATTTTAATTATGACATCTCTCAATTTAATAATTTATGATTAAAAAGGTAATTTGAATAGTCGATGATTTATTAAGAAAATTTGAGGATTTACAAGGTTGGTTACACACAATTGCATAAAGTTCTATTAGGCGAGCCCAGTATACTAGTGTTGAGTGTGTTCGGAATGTAAGCTCCGACTGCCTAGGCGTAAGTCTCATGAAACTAAGTATTACACATAAACCAGGAACGTTTTAAGAGTGCTTCGTCCTGGAGACGGCCCGAACAAGTTTCAATTCTAACTTTTAAAATAGAGTATGGAGTAATGTTTTTTAATATGTTTTTTCCTCTTAAAAAGGAAATTGCAAACCAAATGAACTTCCCCAAAACTAATTCAAAAGAAAATGAAATTCCTTTAGCAATAAGAGTGGGACCCAAAGTGAATTATGTAAAAATTTATCCCAGGTCAGTCTAGTAGTCACTAGAGACGCACTTGATATTCCACGTAATCATTGTATTGCCACGTGGCACTTATGGAAAAAAACAAAAAGATCTAGTAGTTTCTAGGCACGCCTTCTAAACTTCCAGGCTTCTCTGTTTCGTTATTATAACCGCTCTCGTCCCCCACTTCTCTGCGTATTCGAACAAACACGTGAAATTGTACTGCACTTTGCCGAACAGATCAAAAGGAATTCTCTTTTCTGCTCTCAAAAATTCTATTTCTTGTTCAAGGTATGCTTGCATGTCTCCATTGAGCTTATTTTTCTTCTCTTCGATTTTCATTTTTTATTTGTTTGCTGGTCACAATTTATTTTTGTGGATTTACTCTTGTGGCATTGTGTGCGTATTTGCTATTCCATTGATGCGTTTGATGGAACCCACCTCCTTTTTTCGTGATTGAGTTGCTTCGGAAAATATAACTGGCTTTGCTATTGATCATTATGTTCTGTTTTCGGACTCCAATTTTTATTTGATTTAAGTTAACATAAGTAGGTCAGTTGGTCTGATAGTATGATTGCGGAGCCAGTAATTCTAAAGGGGAATTCAAAACTCTGTTTTTATCCTATTTAGGCATTTAACTTTGCAATTCCATTTATTCCATGTGGCTCCAGCGTAGTCACATAGTGAAGGGTTGTCCATTGAACATCCTTCTTTGAAGAAGTATACTGCATATGTAAAAAATTATTATGTGTCTATGGTTGTGTCTATAGGTCAGAAATTACTTCTTCTAAACCTAGAGTCACTGTGCTCAATTAGATTCTCCTGTTTTTCTCTAGATAAATTCTAAGGTATGCCATATTTTGCCGCTGAATGATTCCTCAAATTCTGTTCTTTTATTGCAGTTAGCTGAAAGACACATAATTAGACATGAATCCTGAAAAATTTACCCACAAGACAAGTGAGGCACTTGCTGAGGCGCATGAACTAGCTATATCAGCAGGGCATGTTCAATTTACACCCTTACATATGGCATTGGCCTTAATATCCAATCACGATGGTATTTTCCGGCAAGCAATTGTGAATGCTGCTGGTAGTGAAGAAACAGCTAATTCAGTTGAAAGGGTATTCAAACAAGCCATGAAGAAAATCCCTTCTCAAACACCAGCACCTGATGAAATCCCACCTAGCACTTCACTGATTAAGGTGCTCCGACGAGCACAATCCCTGCAGAAGTCTCGTGGCGACACCCATTTGGCAGTTGATCAGTTGATTTTAGGCCTTCTAGAAGATTCCCAAATGGTTGATCTTTTAAAAGAAGCTGGGGTTAGTGCAGCAAGAGTGAAATCAGAAGTGGAGAAACTTCGGGGAAAAGAGGGTAAAAAGGTAGAAAGTGCTTCAGGGGACACTAATTTCCAAGCACTTAAGACTTATGGTCGTGATCTTGTTGAACAAGCAGGAAAACTTGATCCTGTGATTGGTAGGGATGAAGAAATCCGAAGAGTAATTCGGATTTTATCGAGGAGGACAAAGAATAATCCGGTGCTTATCGGTGAGCCTGGTGTTGGTAAAACAGCAGTAGTTGAAGGGCTAGCACAAAGAATTGTTCGAGGCGATGTCCCGAGTAATTTGGCTGATGTTAGACTTATAGCATTGGACATGGGAGCATTAATTGCTGGAGCAAAATATAGAGGTGAATTTGAAGAGAGGTTGAAGGCAGTGTTAAAGGAAGTGGAAGAAGCAGAAGGGAAAGTGATCCTTTTTATTGATGAGATTCACTTGGTTTTAGGTGCTGGTAGGACTGAAGGGTCTATGGATGCTGCCAATTTGTTTAAGCCAATGCTTGCTAGGGGGCAATTAAGGTGCATTGGTGCAACAACTCTCGAGGAGTACAGGAAGTATGTGGAAAAGGATGCTGCCTTTGAAAGGCGTTTCCAGCAGGTATATGTGGCTGAGCCTAGTGTTCCTGACACTATTAGTATCCTTCGTGGGTTGAAGGAGAAGTATGAAGGGCACCATGGTGTCAAAATTCAAGATAGAGCTCTTGTGGTTGCAGCTCAGCTTTCGGCTCGGTACATTACAGGTATGTCCTTTTCTGGATTGTGTATTTGATGAATTTATGTTCTACTATTTTCCCGAGACCCTACTTGTGGGAATATACTGGGTCATTGTTGTATTTGATCAATTTCACCTTTGATCAATAATCAAGTAAAGATGCCACTACAGGAATACAACAACAACAACAACCCAGTATAATCCCACTTAGTGGGGTCTGGGGAGGGTGTGTACGCAGACCTTACCCCTACCGTAAGGTAGAGAGGCTGTTTCCAAATAGACCCCCGGCATCCTTCCCTCCAAGAACTACCCACCTTGCTCTTGGAGAGACTCGAACTCACAACCTCTCGGTTGGAAGTGGGGGTTGCTTGAAATGTGATACATCACAAGTCTGTATTGTGGTTATCAAAAAAATTCCTAAAATTGTAAAGAGATGGTCCCTTTCCTTTAAGTCTAAGCAGGATGGGTGTGAATCTAGTTTTATACCTAATTTAGCCGAATCATGTCCGATTTGAATGATTAAGTTATATTCTGCTTCTTTGTGCTTTTCAAGGTGATAATCACCTCTAATGTTTGGTTTGTAGTTTCTGACTGATGGAAATATCATTGATGCATACTCACCTTAATTGATGCATACTCACCTTATTTGGTTGGATGGGATTATCTGTTTGCTCTTTATTGATACGGATTTTCTTTAAAGCTTTTTCTGTCCCTTGCTATGGAGAATTGCTACTGTCGTTTTGCATATCATTTGCTGGTTTGCCATAATTTTGTGCATATCCTATTACTAATCTGTGAACTTTTACTTTCAGGTCGTCATTTGCCAGATAAGGCTATCGACCTAGTTGATGAGGCTTGTGCAAATGTAAGAGTTCAACTTGATAGTCAACCTGAAGAAATTGATAATCTTGAAAGAAAGAGGATTCAACTAGAAGTTGAACTACATGCACTTGAGAAGGAAAAGGACAAGGCTAGCAAAGCTCGACTCATTGAAGTAAGTATTACATCCTGGAAATGATATGACCTATAATTCTAGAACCTGTATACGAAATGTGGACAAATAATGTAATTACTATTTCAGGTGAGAAAAGAACTGGATGATTTGAGGGACAAACTCCAGCCTCTAACGATGAGGTATAAGAAAGAGAAGGAAAGAGTTGACGAGCTTCGCAGGCTCAAGCAAAAGCGCGATGAACTCACGTATGCTTTACAAGAAGCTGAAAGGAGATATGATCTTGCTAGAGCAGCAGATCTTAGGTATGGGGCTATCCAAGAAGTGGAAGCTGCTATAGCAAATCTTGAGAGTAGCACAGACGAGAGTACAATGTTAACTGAGACTGTTGGACCTGATCAAATCGCGGAAGTAGTCAGTCGCTGGACTGGCATTCCCGTCTCAAGGCTTGGTCAGAATGAGAAAGAGAAATTGATTGGTCTTGCTGATAGATTGCACCAAAGAGTGGTTGGGCAGGATGATGCAGTTAGAGCTGTTGCTGAGGCTGTATTAAGGTCTAGAGCTGGGTTGGGAAGGCCACAACAACCAACTGGTTCATTCCTTTTCTTGGGACCAACTGGTGTCGGAAAAACTGAACTTGCTAAGGCTCTCGCTGAGCAGCTCTTTGATGATGACAAGTTGATGGTCAGAATTGACATGTCCGAATACATGGAACAGCATTCTGTTGCCCGGTTGATTGGTGCTCCACCAGGGTACGGACCATTTAACTATTGATACGATAAAATAACAAATCATACTTTAACAAGACAACTATATCTGATAATGAGATTGTGGTGTATAATTGCACCTTTTGTAGAACGGTGTAGTCCCACTTCTCTATCGGTATTTAATAGTTTTATGTATAGAGTGAAGAATGCTGAACATATTCTATTTGTGCAGTTATGTTGGACATGAGGAGGGAGGACAACTCACTGAAGCTGTGAGGAGGCGCCCTTACAGTGTAGTGCTTTTTGACGAAGTGGAAAAAGCTCATCCTACAGTGTTCAATACCTTGCTTCAAGTGCTAGACGATGGACGATTAACAGATGGTCAGGGTCGTACAGTTGATTTTACTAATACAGTCATTATTATGACCTCAAATCTTGGAGCAGAGTATCTCTTGTCAGGATTATTGGGCAAGTGCACCATGGAGAAGGCTCGCGATATGGTCATGCAGGAGGTAAGTATGAACAGCCTATTTGCTGCTAGTTTTTTTTTAGCATCGTTTGCTTGTATACATTATTTTTAGAGTTTCAATTGTTCACACACATGTTTTTGTGACAGGTGAGGAAGCACTTTAAGCCTGAGTTATTGAATCGGCTGGATGAGATTGTAGTGTTTGATCCTTTATCACACGAGCAGTTGAGGCAAGTATGCCGTCACCAACTGAAAGATGTAGCAAGCCGTTTAGCTGAGATGGGTATTGCCTTGGGCGTTACCGAGGCCGCCTTAGATGTCATACTTGCTCAGAGTTATGACCCAGTAAGTTTCACCTTCTGGTATTTCAACCCCACATTTCATGGTGATTAGACTAGGGTCTGAATTAAGATACCAACTATGTAGATTTTTGTATTTATCTTGTTGTGGCGGGTTGCACACTTGTTTTTTCAGTTGCTAATTTCACTAACCATGAACAATTATCTGTAGTAACATTTTAGGCAATCTAACATTGAAAAAATTGTCGTAGAACTGTTGGTGTGTGGAAGTGAAATACTTTTGACAATTGATTGTGTTAACTTTTGTTACAATCGCATTACAGGTTTATGGTGCAAGACCCATTAGAAGGTGGTTGGAGAGAAGAGTGGTAACTGAGTTATCCAAGATGCTCGTGAAAGAGGAGATCGATGAGAATTCAACCGTCTACGTCGATGCTGCATTCGATGGGAAAGATCTGAGCTACCGAGTGGAGAAAAATGGAGGGCTTGTCAATGCTGCCACTGGGAAAAAATCTGATATATTGATTCAGCTCCCTAATGGACCGAGGAATGATGCTGCTCAGGCAGTGAAAAAGATGAAGATTGAAGAAATAGTAGACGATGATGAAATGGAAGAGTGCTGAGACCGTAATATCACTCGGTTAAGTTCAGTTAACTTACTCTTTGTGATGGAGTCCAAGAACATTTCAGGAAGTGAATGTACAGATTTTTGTTCAATGTACGACGGTGTTTCATGAATTGAATGTCTAAATGGGGGTGTATTCCCAAAGTTTCTGAAAAACTTATCCTTTTCTCCAACTGTTTTTCTTCGTCCAGGTTTTGATTTTTGGAGCGGTGTCGTTTAAGTAGTGCAGTGATGTGTTAATGTCAAAAGTTGAAAAGGGCTTGTATTTGTTGAAAATGTTGGAGTGATGTAAAGGTGAATTCACCGCTTAGTGTAAATGACTTCTATTTTTATGGTATATATACATAGTATAGTTTGTTTGCACTATTTGCCTCTCGATGGTACTTTGTTCGGGGACCATAGGATTGGATTGTTGACTGCGTATTCTTTTTTTCCATGTACTTTGTCCATGACTCCTTGGATAAGAAAAGTCAAATTAAGTGAGACTAATTAAAACATCAGTTCAATGTTTTAGTTCGTAAAATTTCAATAATAAGTTGTTTCAATGATGTTTGATTTTTAACGAGGGAGAGAATTGACTTTACAATGTGGTTATATCATCCACATTAGTGTGGAAGTGATTCGATCGACCATAGAAGGTTCTGTTGTGGTGTGAAAAAAAATGAAGTTGAGTTTTGGTTCTGTTGTGGTGTAAAAAAATGTTAGAGATTTTGGAAGAGTAAAAATTATAATCAGAAGAAGTTTCTAGAAAATTATGGAGTAATATTTTGGATATTTGTTGTGCTTTAAAAATATCTTGATATTCTAGAATCTTGGAAGATATGGTGAAAGAATTGTCTAGATTATTTTTGTATCTAGAATCATTCATAGATAAGTATAAGTAGGGGCGGTCTTAGGTATTTGTATAGACGTCAAAATCAAGAAAACATTCTTTCCTAAATAAAGTTTTTCTCTCCAAAATTTTCTTCTCTTTTGAAAGTTTCCTCTTCCTTAGTGGAATCCTTCAATATTAGTTAATGATCTTGGGCTAGTAGAAGGTCTCTAAATATTACTCTTTTTCTGCTATTCTTTACATGATATTAGAGTCATAAATCGGCTTCTGGATTTCAAGGTTAGGGTAGTGGTTGATTCAACTGGTTTCTCCAAATGGATTTGGGTGGTCGTGCAAATGGATTGGGGATGAGTTATTGAACCAATCCAACTACAAGGTATGGAAGACTTGTATGGAATCATACCTTATTGGTGAGGATGTGTGGGAAGTTGACAATGGAAGTAACACAAGTCTTCCTGTTGACGCACCGAAAAATAGTAATATGCGTAAGAAGTGGAAGCAGATTAATGCTAAGGCGGAGTTTATCCTAAAGAGGTCTATCTCTCCTAATTTATTTTATCATATTATAAGGTGTAAATCAGCTCATAAAATATGGAGGACCTTCGATCAACTGTTCAACAAGAAGGATGAAGCTCAACTACATATTTTGGAAAATGAGTTAGCTAACACCACTCAAGGTAATCTCTATATTGCCGAGTATTTTTTGAAGGTTAAAAATCTGTGTTCCGAAATTTCTCTATTGAATCCGGACGAGGCTATCTCTAAAGCACGAATAAGAAGAATAACTATTCATAGTTTAAAGCCAGAATGTATTCCATTTGTTACATCGATTCAAGTATGGGTTCAACAACCATCTTTGGAAGAATTTGAGAATTTGATGTCGTCATAAGAGCTACTAGCCAAACAAATGGTTGGTGTATCTATCAAAGAAGGGGAAGGAAATTCTCTTGTCGCTGATAAGAGAAACGATAAAGGAAAATCAAGAGATAGCATGCACTTTCAATTTTCAATTGGTTCAAGCTTGCCATGAAAGAAAGGGCAGTCTTTCGGTAACAGCAAAAAGCTATTAAAATGTTACCGTTGTGGTAAAGTCGGGGATATAAAAAGATATTGTCGAGTCAAGGAGAGCAATATGGCTCAAACAAAGAAAGTTGTTGAAGACGAAGAAAAAGAAGAAGACTGAGAAAAGTATTTCGCAACGGAGACTCGAGCAATAAATGACATGGCTTCCATAAATTTTGAAAGAGACTGGATCGTGGATTCAGGATGTGGGCACCATCTCATTGGAGATTAATTCAAATTCTCCACTTTTCACGAATACAACGGACATGATATCATTGTTACAACAGATAATACAGTCCATATGTGAAGAAGTAAGGCATTGTTGTGATCAACGAGAATCAAAAAGACACTATCACCCTCAACAGTGTCTTCCATGTTCCAGGTATGAAGAAAAATCTATGTTGAGTTGAATATTGTAGATGCTGGAAACTATTTGCTATTCGGCCCACGTGATGTGAAGTTCCTCCGAAATATCAAGGTGCTCAAAGCAGATATCGTTACTCAGGTAACAGAGTTAATGATTTATATTTCTTATCTGTGTCTAATTCATATATTAAGAAGATGAGTAGCAATGATAATACATATTTTTGACATGCTAAACGTGAAAACTTAAGCATGAATAAATTAAAAGATGGTAAAGTTGAATCTAGTAAAATGTTTGCCTAACTTAAAAAATTTTGATGGAGGAGAGGTTTGTGAAGGATGTCAATATGGAAAGGCACTTCGTCTTCCATTTGACAGATCCTTGTCAAGGTGCAATGCCCCACTAGAACTTATTCACAGTGACTTGATGGGGCCAACGAGAACTTCTTCATTCCCAGGCTACTCTTAAAAGCTAATTTTCATTGATGATTTTACTATATTCACTTGGGTTTATTTTGTGTAGCACACGTCAGAAGTTTTCAGTAAGTTTGTGGAGTTTAAAGAAACAATTGAAGGTGAACACAATTCCAGAATAAGGCGGTTGCAAACTGATAATGGCGGCGAGTTCACATCAGATAGATTTCTTTCCTTTTGTCGTCAGCATGGCATTAAAAGAGAGCTGGCATGCACTGATATGCCACAACAAAATGGAGTGACTGAAAGGAAGATCCGACACTTAACTGAGACATGTAAGAGCTGGCTTAATGCCAAAAATTTACCTAGAGTCTTGTGGGCTGAAGGTATGAAATGTGCAGTGTACGTGATTAGCAAGTTGTCATTTTATCCAAACAATATGAAGTCTCCCTATGAATTAATGTTTGGAGAAAAGCCTAGCGTGAAACACACCTCAAGTTTTTGGCACTATTTGTTATGTTCACATGCTGGATTCTCAACGGAGCAAGTTAGATGCCAAGGCAAGGAAATGCATATTTGTCGGATATGATGAAAGAAAAAAAAGGATGAAAGTGCATGGATCCTAAAACTCTTCTCTTAGTTATTTTAAGGGGTGTCATATTCGACGAAGTCTCTCTGTATTATGGAGTTGCGCAAGAAGGGGCAGGTTATAAACCCATGAACCTTGAAGCATCAAATCTTCCCATCACATGTACTTCCTTAGATAATGCAATTATCGAGGAGCTAAGAGAAAAGGGGAGCTCGATAACTCAGAGAAATGAAACTCGGCAAGGAGATGATTCAAATTATTTTAGGAAGACCAAAAAGAACTATTTTAAAGCCAACTCGTTTCAGAGATGAAAATTTCATTAGCACATACTTATGTCTCTTTGTAGGACCAACTAAAGAACCTTTAGGTTTTGGGGAAGCAAGTGAAGCCAAAAAAATTGTGTTGAGATCTTCACCAAGACACGTTCTAAAACATCAGTTGAGTTCTTCTGTGACAAGCTTGGGATAGCTTCCAAAAAATCACTTTAAGGGAGAGTGTGAAAAAATAAAGTTAATTCTTTGGAAGAGTGAACATTATAATTAGAAGAAGTTTCAAGAAAGTTATGGAGTAATATCTTGGATATTTGTTGTGCTTAAGAAATATTTAGATATTCTAGACTCTTGGATATTTATGGAAGATATTAGTAGAAGGTGATATAATTATCTAGATTATTTTTGTATCTAGAATTATCCCTAAACATGTATAAATAGGGGTGGTCTTAGGCATTTGTATAGAAGCCAAAATCAACAATTTTATTTTCCTAAACAAAGTTCTCCTCTCCAAAAAATTTCTTCTCTTTTGAAAGCTTCCTCTTCCTTAGTTGAATCCTCCAATCTTAGTTAACGATCTTGGGCTAGCAGAAGGTCTCCGAATAATACTCTTATTCTGCTATTCTTTACAGGTGGCTGCATCGAAGGACACGTATATAGTAAGAATAACGGCAAATTAAATAACCAAAAATTTTGTGTCTTACAACTTATATTCTTCTAATATGCTAATGCCCATTTTTAACTGCTTGGATATTGTAGTATTGCGATTCTGCAAATAAGTGATTAGCTCTTTTTTTTGGATAGAGAGACGAAGGGTTGAACCTCAGCAGATCGTGCAAGTGATCTTCCAAT